>JAPZDY010000004.1:6176824-6208392 GCA_029783645.1 Ctenochaetus hawaiiensis | reverse complement strand
CTTGCACTGCACCCCCCTCCTGCCCACCTCCCACCCCCCACTCTCCGTCTTCTAAAAAACCTGATTTCACCTTTATGGACATAATCTTATTCTCGCCAGTTTCATCGCACAACGATTCAGGGGGATAACAAACGAAGCAAATTGCATTCGTCATAAAAGATCCCATAATCCATAACTTCTGTTTTCCTCATTCACAGGAGAAGGAGAAGAAGTACATGCTCCCTCTGGACAACCTGAAGGTTCGGGATGTGGAGAAGAGTTTCATGTCCAGCAAGCACATATTCTGTATTTTCAATACAGAGTCAAGGTCAGCTGTGAGGTCTTAAAAGTCTACTTTCTGCAGATGCAAATAAACTTTTTACAGCAATCACATTCTGTAGATGGAGTTACTGAGTTCATGGCCTGTGTGCTGATGCAGTGGCTGAAATATGTTTTGGATTATGTGTTTTGTACAGTATGCATGCATGCATGAATGTATGGTGATGAAAAACTGAAAGTATTCCTAAAGATCCAAACATGGATTCACAACTCAGTTTATGAAGTTTATCATTTATTTTATATATATATATATATATATGTATATATTAAATACATTTATTTGTGCTAAAAAAAATCAAGCTACTTGTGTCAAATGCATTTTGAAAGTGACAAAAACATTTTAAGTTACCACACATCTTGACAGAGAACTATTGTGGTGGATTATTAGAAAAACAGATTTATGTGAAGATGTTGTAATAGTAGGTTGATGACCCATAACACGAGGAGTCTGTGTAAAATGTTTTGTACCAGGCCTGATCTTTTAGTCATCGTTAAAGAACGTCCCGTAAAAAGTTTTATAGTAATTCGGTTTCTTCATCTGTTTGAAGAAGTTCTTGGCTCGAAACCTAAAAAAGGGTTAAACAACAAAATATTCCACATGGAAGGAGGCACATAACCTAATACTGACAATACTTCCAGATGCCAGAGTTTAGCTCTGTTGTTGAACTCTTTGTGCAACAGTGGGGGTCATTTTTCCACTTGTTGTTAAAAAGTTTAGCAGTTTTTGTTATGGACTAAATTTTAATGTTTATTTAAAAAAATACACTCTTTTACTACAGTGTTTTGTTCCTTTTGACAATGCTTTTGTGTAATATATGAGCTGTTTTTTAACTTCCCTGAATGCATGTTGTCCTGTATCATGGTGTTTAGGAATGTGTACAAAGATAATCGCACCCTGGAGTTGGCCTGTGATTCTCAGGATGATGTGGACAGCTGGAAATCATCTCTCCTACGTGCTGGGGTCTATCCTGAGAAGACCACTACGGTCAGCAAGCTCATTCGCTCCCCATTAAGTTGGGCATTTACCTCCTGGCTGATATTTTCTTAGCTTTGGTTTCATTTACCCCTCTTTCATTTTTATTCACCTTGACTGTTGAAACATTGGACATTTCAGCATATTTTGTGGAGGTGATATTAGAAAGAAACACAGTTTCTAAATGTAGTCCCATGTTTTGTCATGCGCCTCTAACTGTTTCATTGTATTTTTCCTCCCTGTGTAGGTTGAGAGTGAGACCACCACCACTACAGACAACTTCTCCATGGACCCTCAGCTGGAGCGTAAAGTGGAGACCATCCGCAACCTGGTCGATTCCTACATGGCTATTGTCAACAAGTGCATCCGTGATCTCATGCCCAAGACCATCATGCATCTAATGATTAATAATGTAAGAAAAGACAACCACTACACACAAACATTCATTTATATGGGCCGTGAAGGCAGCTTGCATTTGTTGTTACTGTACTAGAGTAGAGATATTACTACTATAATGATAATACAGTAATATGAGGGAAGAAAATATTAATTTTTTTACATTAATGCTTCATCATCTTGCACTACCTCTTCTTACCACCAGGTGAAGGATTTCATCAATGCAGAGCTGTTGGCCCAGCTTTACTCTGCAGGTGACCAGAATGCCCTGATGGACGAGTCCCAGGAACAGGCTCAGAGGAGGGATGAGGTGCTGAGGACTCACCAGGCCCTGAAGGAGGCCTTGGCCATCATCGGTGATATCTCCACCTCCACCATTACTGTCCCTGTACCTCCGCCTGTTGACACCTCCTGGATGGGTGGTCGCAGGTAAAGTTACTGGATTAAACTGATGCTCACATGCAGGCTGTAACTATTTTAAATCAAAACTGCTGCACACCTTCTTTTCTAAAACCTCCTCAATATTATGCCCTTCTTTTCTAAAGGTCTCCTCCACCCAGCCCCACTGCTCCCAGGAGGATGTCTTCGGGCCAGCGCCCAGCTCCCCGAGGGGCTCCGCCACCACCAAATCGCCCAGGACCCCTGGGGCCTTTCAATAATAGTGCTGACAGCCCTCAGGCTCCCAGCCGCCCTAACAGGGCTCCTCCTAGCATCCCCAGGTAAATGCACCCTTCACATAATTGCTCCATTGGGGATATGCAAAAAAATCTAAAGGACAGAAAATTTTTGGCTAATGTTATATAAAACCATGTTCAACCAATCAGAATCATAGCTGAGCTGTTCAGCTGCTCTTAACAGCTGCTCCATATTGGCCTCTAGATCAAGTGTCTCCAGAGAACCCGATGATATGTAATATCAACACTAATAAGTTGTGTAATGAGTGTAATTTGTAATTTGTGTAATTCAACTACAACTGAAACAGTTATTGTCTTTAGGGTTAGAAGTCAGTGCTAACAATGTGCTTGAAGATTCCAGTAGTACGCTCATAAGGAGACTCTGTTGCCTTTTTTTAGTGGCAAATATTGACAGTTCTACATATTGGGAAAAAAACTTTTTTTTCCATAGTTATATGAAAAGACTGATCCACAGTTAGCTTTGCACAAACACTGGAAACAGGGTGAAACACGTGTAGCTCTGACTAAATATAATAAAAGCACAGTAAAAGTGTAGTAATTAACTCTTTATATTTGATTTGCTTAGTTCACAGAAAAAATGAAAACATTTTTCAAGGGGTTAACTTAAGTAGCAGCTAGGCTAGCTGTTTGCCTAGCTTTTTCAGTCTTCAAGCTAAGTAGCTGCTGGGGTTAGCTTAATATCTAGCATGCAGACAAGAAAATAGTGTCGATCTTTTCATTATTTCACTTCTCATCATTTCTTGACTGTGTGTAAAAAGTAAGCACCATTTTGTACTATCGAGACATTAATTTCCTTTGTGTAAATTGGAATACAGACTTTTTGTAACATCTGTTTAACTTATGTGAAGATGGAAGACTAATCTCATTTCTTTTCTTGTCTTCTGTTGTCCTACTCACTATTCTCTTTTCATTTTTCTCCTTATTCTCATGTCTTATCTTTTCCTGTTCTCTGACGCTTCTTGCGCATCATTATTCATTCCCTACTCAAGCCGGCGGCCCCCGCCATCTCCTACAAGACAAGCCCCACCATAAACATCAGAAGGGGTTTCTCGTATATCCCTTATCATAATCTCCCTTCCTCATCCACTTCATTCCTCCTCTCTTAGCCATGGCTCTGCTGTTCTGGTCTTTCCTTAGTGCAGACACTGAAGTCTTTGACCCTTTGACCCTCAATTTCCTGCCAGGTGACGATGTCCATATATCTATGTACAGTATGGTAACTGTCTTGTGGTGTATGTGTATGTGCGCTTGTTGCTCGCCTGTGGTCCAGGTTTGCTTTAGCAGATCCACTACCCAGTATCAGTCCCTGGAACCTCAGCCCCTCACCGAGTCATCACCCCCACTTGCTGCTTCGACATGAAAATATGCTCAGCAGTCGCACTGCTCTACTCATTCCAAAATGCAGCATGGCACATAAGCTGCTTTTATTGCATGGGAGTGTGTGTATGTAGAGTGTGTGTGCGTGTGTTTTGTGTGTATGCATATGGGAGGAGGGACTTATTTGCCTATATGTAGGCTGAGTTTGATTTAGTATTGTATTAATTTATTGTATAATGCCCCATTAAGTGTTAATTATCAGCTTAATGTTCTCTTAGGAATGGAAGTTGTATTTTAGTATGTGTGTGTGTGTGTGTACAAGCGTGTTTGTATGCGAGTACTCTGGTGAATGTGTGTGTGAGAGTGTGTGAGGACAAGTGTGCATGTGCTGTCTGTCTGCACGTTTGTTGGCGTTTTTGGTTGTATTTGTTTTCATGGTCAAAGCTGTTGATGAATCATAAAACCCTCAGGGGTAAAATTTAATGTTGGACTTTTGTGACTTGTTCCTGTGTTGTAGTAGCAGCCATACACACAAAGCAAGGCTGAGGAGCACCTTCAATATTCTCTATATGGAAACAGCCTCAATAATGCATTTAACCCTGTCATAGGTGTCCACCTGTGCTGTATTAATGGTCAAGTTGTGACCCTTGCAGCCTCAAGCTCTGACGCAGATGCTGACTTGTGAGATGGAACTTAATATATATATATATATATATATATTTTAAAACACAAGTTCCTTCTTGAATAAACAGAGAGTGTGTATTTAAATGTTTCCATTTAGCCTTTTTCTCAGGTTTGAAACATGCAACTCCATGCACATTACAACATCACATTCCAGCACTCTTTCTCTTTCCTCAACTCTTCTCACCTCTCTTATTTCCTCTCCTCACACAGCCATCGAAGCCAGTCACTCAGTCAGCGTCTGCAACAGGGCTTAAGGTGCTGTTGTCAATGTTCAAGTGCTTCTCTGTCAGTTTGTTATTGTGTATGTGGGCCTAAACTGTGTTCTGATGTATATAGGTAATGATAAGGAGATACTGTACCTGTGGACTATAAAGACCTCATCAATGATCTTAGCGCTTTAATCGTTCTCTGTGTCTCTATTCACTAAATGCTCTCTTCTCTCCAATTTAGACTGCCTTACCGGCATGAATTACAATTCTGTATTGCCAAAGCTAAATGTAAACAGAGAATTGGAAAGTTGAAAAAAAAATCTGCTGAAGACCAAGAGCAAAATGGTTCCAGTTGTAGTGACATGGCATTGTTTAGCAGAGAGCTTAATGTTAAGCTGGGGAATTGCATCAGTTGTTATTTTCTGTGTCTCTGTATCGCTCCTCAATAAACTTCTTCCTCATAATGTATCACCTTGTCAGCAGAGTCTTTATTGTTTGCACCATGGGGTTTTTGGGATGCCATGTACATCTATCTGGACTTGCCACTGAAATACAGCAATATTTTGTGTATGGTCATAAATATTATGCAATGGCTCTCTATCTTTCTTATTGACGTAAATTGAAATTTCATGTATTCTTGTTTGGTTGAGTGTCTTTAAGACAAATAACTACAATAATTTTTCAGCAAGTACTGTGATTGCTTATATTACAAATATTATAGCTTAGCCATATAATTCTTTGAATGCTTAAGTTCCTTTTAATACAATTTTCGACAGATAATTACTTTTTTAAGATCAGAAATTTGTCATAGAAATCCAAGATTATGAAGAAGTCAGTATACATTATGTTTAATTATCAAGGTTCCTGTTTCAGCCAGAAGATGGCACTAATACCTCATTTTCATCACTACCAGCCAGTTTTTTCGGAGTCCAGCAACTGAATGTTGCCAATACATAAAGCTGAGGAGCAGAGGTCCAGCTCCAACATGATGAACACATGACCAAAAAGTAAAGAGAAATTGATTTTATCTTCAAAAATGTTCACTTCTTATTTATATATTTGCTTTCTTGATTGCCTTCAAATTAAGTCACTGAAGTTTTTTGCCAGCCTGAAAATTATTTAGCAGATAACTCCAGTAGAGATAATCTTTATCTGAAGCTTCATTGAAAAGATTTCCAAAGGTTTTTTTTTATTAATGTAAGCTACACAAAGTGTTATTACAGTTACTGTGTATTTCACTGAAATATGAAACAATATTTAAATCTGCAATTTAAGAACTTTGAAAGTAATAAAATAAAAAGGCTGTTGGCCACAGGCACCTTTATGCATCCTCATCACAAATATCTGTATTTGCAGAATAATGCTACACACTCTGCCTCCCTTGCTAGGTGCTGATTCGTGTAAATTAATCCAGGATACTTTCCTATATAAAAAAAATGTTCAATTGTAGACAGTTAGCATTGCCTTATGGAAATAGATGCACTATTAAGGTAGTCTGTGAGCTCTAAAACTACCCTTTACGTCGAAAATAAATGAGTGAAGTGACAGTATAAGAATGAAAATATTATATATGTCCCCTGACTGGTTTTTTATTTTTAAATTTTTAATTGGGAGAGAAGAAACATAATATGGTTAGGCACTACACAATTTAAACTGCATTCTTGCACATGTGAATGTTTGAATTTTTGTGCTATTAGTATGTCATATTGAAAAATTGTAATGAACCACAGTACTGCTGTTATTGTTTATGGATACAATTAAATTGTTTATTAAAAAAACATTTTGTCTTTTTTATTTTGGGATGACCAGTAATTATTGAGCTGAAAAACTACGAAGCAATTTTGCAACACTGTGGCCACTGACTCTTGTGTAATCCGTTGTTCTAAGATTATTTTGAATCCTCTTTTTTGGCGCCTATCAAATGATTTGAGCGCCCTCTAGTGACAATGCTGTAAGAATGCGTTTACTGTCCGTTATGCAAGGTTGGAGACTTAAAGCTTGACGTCCTGCAGAACTCTAAGAAGTGCAAAACGACCCCCCACTCCACACTCACACACACCTGCTTTTTTATTGCAACAACCTGTACTGCCACAAATGAGTGTATTGTGTGCCAATGGCGCTGTATGCAACACACTTTTTAATTTGCACAGAACTACCACGGTCTTGCTTCATCAAGCTCTAATTATCAAACACGGATGTAAGTTATTCAAAAGCGGTTTTATTATAAATCGTTGAATGAAGTGAATATATATTGAAAGGTCGCACATTTTTTTTTCAGCCACCAAACACCGCTTCTTAGTGGCTCAAGTATCAGTTGCATTTACCTTACAATGGAACTATTTTTGTCATCATGAGTCGTAATTTCCAAAATTATCATAACTTTTGAAGGCATGATCATTCTCGCTTACCCGGCTTTAAATGGCTCTGTGTGAGAAGCTCCACCCACCCGGGCGACCAGTGTGTTAAAAACGAGCGCTCCCAGCACACGCTCAGTTTGAACTGCGCAACAGCGCCTCTGTCTTCCCATTGGACAGCTTAACACTGACTCTCACTGACAGTTGTTAGCAGGTTGTGTGTGGGTGATAGCGACTGGCTTCACACTTCACCCGTGAAACCGCGAACCTTAGCTAAACTAGCCAGGAAACTGTAGGCGATAATATGTTCTACATAGCTCAGGAAACTATTGGCTAAAAGGACAAAGCGTTATTTTAAGTGCGGCGACGATGTCTGTCCGGGCAGGAGAAGGATGAAGATGACACCACTGTTATGGCGAGTTGTGTCACTGTGGCTATGTGTAGCTGTACTCTGTTGGTAAGTTCATTAAATGTGCTCCTTCGAACTGAGGATTAAACATAAGACACTGACTGTAAGAAATAACAAAATTACTGTCTAAGAGACGTTATCCACGGTTCAGTTAACCAGGTAACGCACCAACTAAGGTTGCATCAGCTTGCTAGCTAGCGTTGACATTATGCTGTGATGTGGCACCTGGCTGACTTCTGACTTGTTGTTAGTAACCTTACAAGTTAGCTTGAGTCGCCAAACCTACGTACTAGCTGCTTAGCCAGGTTTAGCTAAGCTAATAAACAAGTTGTGATAGATGAGATGTAGATATTTAACACACATAACGTCACCTTGATACCTTTTGATGACACTGTTGTAAGTTACTTCATGATTTGACAGAATTGTATCACCCGCCACATGCATGTGTCTCATATCAGTCTCTTTTTGTTATGAACCGTTATGAGGGACTCATGACCTCAAACGCCACATCCTTCTTTAACAACATAGACTCTGCAATTCCAAAGACCCATACTCTTACAAGGATAACGTTAGTCGACGTTACACAGATTCGGCTCATCAGCTCGACGGGATTAAAGGCCATTCACGTCAGTCACGTCAGTCCTCTTGAAAACAGGAGGTTGTTCAGACTGTGTAACGTCTGACAGAGCACAGTAAAGCCATATGAGAGGGAGATTATGTAGGATGATCATGGGCTCAGGCTCTAGCCATCATGTTACATAGATTGGGACTAAACATATCACTCACTGAATTCTGCACATCTAGAGAGGGAAGTAAAAACGGGATATGACGAAATACTGCATTAAGATCTATGGTGGTCATGTTGATCTGACCTACTTTTATCGACGTGGCTTTAGCTTTCAGTTTAAAGCAAACCTGAGCTATATTGTTTATGAACTTTTACCGTCTATCATCTGCACTCTTGGTGCAGTACATTTTAGTAAAATGTAAATGTGTCGTGCTCTATTAGGCTGTAAAATGATTTCCATTTTTTAATTGTTGATTGACATTTTTACAGCACTCAGACATGCCATGGCAGGAGAAACACAGATGTAAATTATAAAGTAATGAACAGTTGTATTACATTTAGGTTGATTTGATCCAAGTCCCTGTAATTGTGCATGCTGGCTAACTCGAACAGCACACTGGGACACTCCATGGAGAAACTGAATGATCATTAATGTTTTCAAAAGGGTTTGTTAATGTTTACTGTTAAACCTTATGGATTTTGCCACCATCAGACACTTTCTGAAAACCGTCATACCAGGGTCCCATCCTAACTATCCCTTAAGTATACTTAGTCATATTAGACCCTTGTAGGGTTATTTTTTAGGCAACATTGGATTGTTATGTGCCGCATCTGTAAGGATTTTAATGTAAGCCTAGAATTAAAAGCTGACTCATCATGATACAAAGGTATGTCAATAATTTGCCCACAATATAGCACCAGTAATTATGCAACATGCCTCTTCTTTAATATAAATGTGTTTTAAGGCCACATCATTATTCTGTGTGTCACAATATCAAATATTTGCTCTATCTTTATTTCCAATCATTTTAGGACATTTTATCATATCACCTCATGGGTGAGGCCATGCCATGTATCACTATGTCCTAATCTCATATGGTTGTATTGCAGGTTCTTAACTGAGTAATAAATGACACATCATACCTTATTTCATTCATGTGACAAACTCCCAGGTCGCTTGTCAGTCAGAGGTGTGTGTCACTGATAGTCTTTATTAGGCTGGACACGTGCACATGATCTTTGCACTTGTGGGAAACATGTGCATCTTTTTCATATGTTGCACAGGGAACAACTCACTCCATTTCCAATCTCTTCTGTAAAGGAGCACTTTTTAGTTAAGGCAGAGCTTGTGCTTTATGTGAAACACCACATCCTAATCTTGAATTTTATTTTTCTGGTTACTCTTGATCATGGTCTGCTTTAATTCTTTGTCATTAAGTGGGTAGTTAATTATTTAGCAAGTCATGTTAAACACCTCTCTTGCTCCTTTGGGAATTAGATTATGGATGCTGGCTTTCAATTAGAAAACAAAAGCTCTGTTGTTCACTACAGTGTTTGCGACAAGTCAAGCCTGTCAAGTCAGATTAACAAAGCAGTTGAACCAGCATATTGAGTGAGAGTGATCAAGTAAAGCATTTAACCTAGAATCCAGAATAATATTGAGAGAAAGGCTTGGACTGTTGACAAGGTGCAGTTACTCTTGGAGTGTGGCCTTTGAGACTGGACCAGGAAGACCTTTCCCCCAGAGGAAGAAGCCATTATTACTGCAATTATTTAAAGCCTTGTTGCTGCCAGCTATCCTTGTTTTCCTGGCAGGAGTTAGGACATTCACTGGGACCCCTACCATTTCACTGGCCCAGTTTCACCCAACAGAACTGTGGTGTTTAAACAAAACATAGGCTTTAACTTTTAAATGTAATTTCAGAAGTTTTCTCTGTACACAAAACTTTAACTTTAAAAAAAGGGGAACCAAAAGAATATGTTGTTTATTCTTTATTTTCTCTTTCAGTTGTCTGTTTTTACTTGTTAGCTTCCTATGTGTATGACTAACTGCAGTTAGATAAAAAAATATATATTTAACCCAAGAATTGAGAGCCTCTTATACTTAAAACTCTTTCCAAGATACCAAGGCATTTTCACCAGTGCGTTTACAAGTGCCCCATAATCAGACAAATTGACTTAGTAGTATTATAATATGGAGTGTTTTTCCCTTTTTCTTCTAGGTACCCTAGTTGCTATGTTGATTGCACGGAGTCACACCAAGAGGCCCAGAGGCCCGTGTCCTCACAGGACGTCAGTACGGAGGAAGAGTCAGAGGAAAAGATTCCTCATCACAAGGTAGCTTAACCCTGTATACTACCATACTAAAATCTACCTCGGTGCCCAGAGGTTTCACAGAGTTGATGCATGAAACCCATGTATGTTTCCTCGGGAAGGGTGGATCCTTCTGTGACTGAACTGTGCCTTTTATGGTGTTAATGATACCTGTGTATGTGTTAACTTAAATGTGTGTATGTGTGGGTTTGTTTGTTTGTCTAGGTAGAGGAACGCTTGATGTTACCTGCCCAGTCCTTTTCTGAAAATAAGGAATTGATAGAGGTTGACCCTCAAATAAAGGACCATACAAAACAAGATGTCGACAAAAAACAATTTTCAGAGGTAAATTATAATTGTAACATTTATATAAATTAAAACTTTACATGCCCCAAAACACACTTAATACCACAAATGTACTTTTTAATGTGACATTTTATCAATGCAGGGAATAATTAACTCAAAGACATGTTGAAGTTTATTTCTAAAGGTCTTAACATTTGGTTTTCTTTAGAGCTGCACAACAGTTTCAGACCTGGAGAAGCCGTTGCACACACCATGCATTCAGTTTTTTTTATTGATCGTTCCTGGAACAGCTAAAGCTTTAAGTGTTTAGTTGATCAATTCAACTCTGGCTAATGGGCCAGTTGTTTTGGCATTTCCATCATCAGCTCAAATATCTCTCTCTGTTTATCCATCAGGCCCTTGAAGCAGAGGAGGCTGCTTTAGAGTCGGAGGTAGTCAAACAACCTGAACCAGAACCTGAGCAAAACTCAGAAAGTCAAAGCTCTGAAACCTCCATCACTCAGGACCAGAATGAAGCCTCCCTGTTACCTTCCTCTGACATTCTCTCTGATTCCACCACTGAGCTTAAAGAAAACACAGAAATCCTTAACAATCAAGACAGCATACCAAACAGGCAAGATAATATTATTGTATTCCTTTTTTTCCCTTTGTTTTATCAAAAGAGCTTCTCAGTTCCTTCATTCTATCAAATGTAAAAAAATGCTTGTCTTACTTTATGGAAATATATTGATGATTCATAAAATGTGCCTCACATTCCCTATGTGTATTTATGTATGTATGAATATAATCACAAGCTGCTTCAGAATAGTTTTTCTACAATACACCCCTGGAAATGAAAGGATTACAGAAGTGTAATGTGGATTGTTGTTTCATACCAGTGTTTCAGATGCATCTGAGGTCGTCGGTCATAGTCAGCCCCCAACTGACTGTGAAGAAGAAGAGAACAATCCATACGACAGTGAAAGGTGGGAACAGTTAATCTTGCGCCCTACTTAATAAGCTAAAAATATACTCGTCTCCTGCATTGTTGTCAAGTTGGCTTTGACTGTTAGTTGTGAGAAGAATGTGGTTATAGTTCAGTTTAAAAGAGAGATGGAACTCAGATGACAACCCTGTTTTTGTTCCCACAACAGCCTTCCAATAGTTTTGGAGAACACTTCCAATGTTCACACTGCAGGGACTAAAACCCACACTGACCCTTCTCTGACCCCTCCGGCCAGTCCCAGCTCACAGCATCTGGAGTCCAACACATCACACATGCTGGGAGAACAAGTAGGGAACTTGGAGACTATGTGAACTATTTTCCTCTCACTACCAAAGGAGGTGTCCCAGCTCTCATTTCCTCATTATCTTTGACAGGACCTGAGCTCCCCAGTTACTGCAGACACAGATTCCAGTGTGAGCAGCAAAGACCCTGAGGACATTCCCACTTTTGATGAGTGGAAGCGGAAGGTGATGGAGGTGGAGAAAGAAAAGAGTAAGACTACCATTTCATCCAGCTTTTCAAAATGCATTAAAGCAACATTATATTCCAAATGCTGTTTGTGATATTTTAGTGCCTCCTCAGTTTCTGACTACAGTTCCACTGTCATAAATACAAGTACCTGGTTTCTGTCACAAAATTGATGAATGTAATGCATCTGCTAAACACAAACAAATCTCAGCAAAGATAATACTCAGGTATTTTTTACAGTGCAGAGATTGTTTGCTCAAGCATAGGCTAGAACAGCAGCATGTCAAGCTAATGCAACAATATGCTGCTAACACCTAGCGTTTAGACATTTTCTCCAAAATAATATCCAGTTTCGCCTAAATCAGTGATTGTATTTGATAGCTGAAGTAGGATACTGTAAAGTGTTACATAATGTGATTCCGTCCGCTTACCCAAGTTTCAAAATAAAGCTACAGAGTTACTAAGACAGACACCATGTTAAATGGTTACGTAATGGTGCTTTAAACTTGATTAACCAAAACATAACTCAGTCTTTTAATACTAAACAAACCAAGAACCTGATTTAAAACTCCTCTGTGATTCTTTGTTCTTTGCCTCCTCTCGATAGCTCAGTCTACCCATACCTCTAACAATGGGGCGTTTCATACGGTGAAGAAGGTTCAAAAGAACTTCAATAACTACGCCTCAGTGGAGTGTGGAGCAAAGATCCTTGGTGCTAACGCCGAGGCAAAGGTACTGGATATATAATACTACATCCTAATAAGGAATCTTTGGGATGTTGACACAATGACAAATAAAAGTTCTTATTGATCTGTGATTTGTTTCATGCAGAGCACTTCAGCAATATTAATGGAGAACATGGACTTATACATGTTAAACCCCTGTAGTAACAAAATCTGGTATGTAGTATGCATGCACCTCCTGCTTTCTGCCACACAGATGCAACCTGAGAACATTTCTATTCAGCTCCTGCTGACACTTATTAGAATGCTTTGCTCCTTGTTCTTGCTCAGGTTCATCATTGAGCTCTGTGAGCCCATCCAGGTGAAGCAGTTGGACATCGCTAACTTTGAACTCTTCTCCTCTACTCCCAAAGACTTTCTTGTCTCTATCAGTGATAGGTATGTGCTGTAGTTACCAGTCCTGTCTTTACTACAGCATTGAGAATAAGTATATGTGTAATCTTCAGTAAAGCTGTGTTTAAAAAAACAATATCTACCTGTATTTCACAAATATTAATGTATTTTTTTAATTTCCTTTAATAATGGACCTTATATTGTAATTTTAAGAGTCCAAAGCATTAACTGACTGTATGACTCTACTCCTGCAGATATCCAACAAACAAGTGGCTCAAACTGGGAACATTTCATGCCCGTGATGAACGCACAGTCCAGAGCTTCCCGCTAGATGAACATCTTTATGCTAAATATGTGAAGGTAAGCACAATATATATAAATTCTTTTTCTTGTCACACTCCCACTGCATCTCTTTATTTCTACACTTCCAACTGTGCAGAAAAATCGCTATAATGTCCTAATGCAGGTGTGCATTTAGCTTTTTCTGTGCACTCTTAATCTAAATCTCTGTAAATGGCAGTTTTTTGGCTTTTTCTTCCTTTACTCACAGTTGTAAGGTCTGTGTTTTGTAGAATGAAAGTGTTGTATTATAGGAAGTCATGTAGTGTTTAAAGTGTTGTGTTATTCTGGGTAAGAGCACCAACAAATTCCTGAAATGTGAAAGGCAACAAGGCTGGTTTGGACAGTGTTTCACATTCTGGATTTGGACTCGGCTGAGTCTCAGAGACGGTGGCATCTTGGTTGTTTTGAGTCTGAAGTGACTTAAATTACAACCAGTTTACAGTCTTTGGTCCTGTTTAAATGCATGTGTACATCTCTTTAATTTTGTTTCTCTTTTTTCTGTCTCTTGCTTCAGATGTTCACCAAGTACATAAAGGTTAGCCTGCTTTTCTTGTAGTGGTCTGTGGAATAGTGAACATGGAGAGGGGATGTATTTTGTGTCTTTCGTTTGTCTTATGTGTTGTGATTTACTGTGAACAGAATGATATCCAACTTTTTATTCTAACTCCCTGTTAACTCATTATAACTTCAAAATACACTCTACATACATGCATACCCTAACCCATATAGCTAATAAACATTTGATAACACATGAGTGACACCCACCAGTTTTTATTCAAATAATCAGGTATGGCAAATGATCTAATTCAGATTTCCTCACATTGACAATCAGTCTCTTTATAACAAGATCCATTTCAGAACATTGCATTGATTTTACAATGAAACTAAATCACTTTTTGGTGTTTGTAAGTAGCACAACCACTGCTGAGTGTATTGATTTGCATGGGATATAACCTGGCTTACATTTTCATTGTTATATATGAATCATTTTGCATTTTTCAGGTAGAGCTGTTATCTCACTTCGGCTCTGAACATTTCTGTCCACTCAGTCTCATAAGGTATGAAATATTTTTCTCACCGTGCCATAAGAAATTTTGACAGATTTTACTTTGCTGTTTATGTTTGTTTGTTAAAATGGAAAACAAAATCAAAATGTAGCCATTGGTCTGGATTTTTTATGTTCTTATCTTTGTGCTTTTTGTTGTACATGTATGTCTTCATAGTTAATAGTGTATTTATTTATTTACTGATTTATTTATTTACTTCATAAAAACACTAATTAAATCAGCTGATGTTAACGTGATAGCTTGTTTTACATTGCATGAGCTCTACATGGTTTCCACTGATATTGTGTAATATTTGGCATGGAGTCATTGGCAGCTTTGTCTTCTTGCCACAATATCAAGACTTCAGTGGGAAAAAGGTTGAATGATGCATATGGTAGCACATGGGCGGATCCAGAGGGGTGAAGTCTGGTTGGCCCCTAAAGTGTCATTGTTCACTTCTGAATTTTGTGTTTTCCTTTTTAAAGGCTATTCTTGCTAGAGTTGTTTTGCTGTTATGTAGGTTTTAATGTTATTTACATGCATAAAAACACCAGAACTCAGGAAATTAAGTGTATAATGCTCAAATTTTCCCCTGGGAGGTACAGCAGAGCCCTGCATAGTACTGGGCTTCCCTGATTAGAGAATGGCCTCTTTGTGGCTCCTGATTTAGCACAATCATTATTTGCCCTCACCCCCCATAGTAGCAACTGTCCTTGAATCTGGCTAAAGCTTATGCACATAAAACATTTCAGAAACAGTTAGAAACAAGGCAGATATCACAATGATACCACTACTGACTGTGATAAATATTAAGTAGTATTGAAGTTGTGACACTTGTAGTTTTTGGTGCTATTTTTTCGGTCCGTCAGGGATTTAAATCAAACACTGATTTGATGCTTGATTAAAACCTTCTCATGTTGAGGTGCAGGACCTTCTAATTGATAACCTTCCTATATTGTACAACTTGTGTATTTATGTGTGTGTGTGGTAGACTTTTAGTGTAGCTCTCTGCCCCCTACAGGCTGTCAAAGGCTGTTACATGAGCCTGGTTATGGAATGATTTTTGATGTATTTTTTTTCCCCCCAGGGTGTTTGGCACCAGTATGGTGGAGGAGTATGAGGAGATAGCTGATCCCCCAGAAAGACCAGATGACCAGGATGATGACTTGGGTAAGAACTGAGAGCGTGATACATTTGATGCAGCTGGGATTTACACCTGTGATTAACTGAAGCATGGCAGTGTGCAAGATACAGTTTCTATCACTTGTGAGGATCATATATATTAAACTTGATATTAAGCTCTTCCTGTTCAGTCAGGAGGATTTGCTGTCACATTTATCATTGCTTTGTTTTGAGATGGATAAGTGTCATCAAGAACAATCCTTCTCACAGATTACCCTCCTGGCTATGCACTTGGTGAAGCTAAGTTATCCAAGAATTTGATTGGATCAGCAAAAGGTTAGTTTAGCAAACACTGATTTCTATAACATAAAATGACTACAAAAATCCTAAAACTGGACTGACTCTTAAACTTGTTACTCTGTGATTACGTTTTCTCTTCAGATGTCATTTTGAACATGGTTAATAACATTGCTGTCAATGTTCTTGGGGGAGGCTCAGAGATGCAAGGTATGGCAGTCAGCTCTGACATTTAGTTTTCCGACAGCCTGTTTTATTTTCCCAACTTTTTAACTGTCAGCTGTATTGGTGAGGGATTTTGTAATCAAAACTGTTTGCGTGTTTTGGGAATTTTGCTTGTTTGTTTTGTAGGCAACCTTTCATCACTGGAAGAAAATGTGACTGACTCATCATCCCAACCTGAGACAACCACTCAAACTACCACCACAGACCTAACTTCAATGTGAGTACATTACATACATTTAACATCTTTTGTAAAATATAAACTTACCCTCGATAAACCTTAAATCTATCATTGTTTTCAGAGTTAATCAAAAAATGCATTATTTTATATTATTGGCTGATTAAAAATGTGTTAATATTGTCGGAACAGTGAAAGTTTTACATCTTATTTAGTGTCAGTAGTGCTTGATGACTTATCTAAAATCTACATGCAAACTTATGTTAAATTACTTTGAATGTGTTTAATTCAGTCTAATTAGACTTCCTTATTATTTTTCCCATACTCTCTCATATAGACATACAAGTCTTGGTGTATGAAAGTAGAAGTGTTTGAACAAGCTTATAATTGTTTCATATTACAAACTATAAAATCTGCTTCATGGCAGAAATTTTGTAGATTAACTTAAAGTGCTTTGTTGTCGTAGTTATGTTTTTTTCCATCCATTACTGTGGTATATATATATTTATTTTGTTTCTTTCTCTGTTTATAGTCCAGACACTAAGGAGGAGGAGGTTTTACCAGACCCTGAAGTCCCTGAAAATGAAGCCTCTTCTTCAGCAGCCCCTGTACCAGAGACATCAACTGCTGAGACAAGCAACCAAGAGCTCCCCCCAGTGGAAGAAAAACTTGTCATTCCCTTAGATGAGGAAGAACCTTTTAGCCCTACAGTCACCCTTTTAGATAAGGAGGAGGACTTGGATGAAGAAAAAGAGAAAAGGGACCATCAAGAGACACAACAAGAAACTCAAATCTGCTGTTCTCAACTTTCTTCATTTCCTTCCTCTTGCTCCTGTGCATCCTCCCTCCAGGAGCATCTCCATCAGCAGTGTTCAGCCCTGCTGTCCAAAAAAAGGAAATGCCAAACTATGGAAAGAAAGCAAATGATTCCATCCATCCAAACACCCGGTTGGCACCAACCCCTGTCCCCCTCTGCCAGCCCCGAACCTCAGCAGCACCACAATGAGGTACAACAGCCCAATGAACAAGAACAAGCTTCTAAACCTGAGCCAGAGAGCAGAGCCAGTCCATCAGAAACACCACAGCCTCCAGGGGACACGGTAGAGTCTCATAAAGAGTCCATGTCCGAACCTCCTCTGCTGGAGCCCAGTCAAACCCTGAACCTCCCCAAACCAAGTTCCACAGACTCACCCTCTGCCAAACCCACACTTACTGTGGAGACACCACCACTGTCTCCTGAGGAGCCAGTGAAGGAGCCGACGCCAGAAAAGAGCCAGGATGTGCTGACTGAAGAGAAGCACATTGAGCCTTCTCTCAGTAGCTTCAGCTATGTACAACCTAGTGCCAGTGCCACAGTGGAGGATGCCTTAGAGGCTCCAACAGAAGAGAAGTCTGATACTGATGTTGCTCAACCAGAGACAAGCGATCCTGTCCAAACCCCTGACAAAACAGACGAGTCTCAAGTTCTCCATCCCACCACCTCCCCAAGTTTAGAGCATCAGCCTGACCCTCCAGCTCTACCTGACAGTGGTACGGCTGAAGTATCCCAACCCCCTCCAGACCCTGTTACAGAACTTGAGCCCTCTGGCAGTCAGCCAGTCATCCCAGAATCCAAAATGGAGGATTTTGCAGGAGACATCTCCGCGTTGTCACCCTCGCCTTCCTCACCTACCTCACCATCCCTCTCAGACATCTATGCAGATCCTCCTAATGGCACAGAGCAGAACGGGAACCCGGTGCATGGCTCCAGCCAGAAGGAGTCTGTGTTCATGAGGCTCAACAACCGCATTAAGGCCCTGGAAATGAACATGTCACTCAGCGGACGCTACCTGGAGCAGCTGAGCCAGAGGTGAGAGACAGGGACACACACGAGTGTTACAAAGATTTTTGTCCTTCATATATAAAGTGAACAAACAATGATATTTAGAGATTTTCCATTATGTTTCATTCAAGGTATCGAAAGCAGATGGAAGAGATGCAAAAGGCTTTCAATAAAACCATCATTAAACTCCAGAACACCTCAAGAATAGCAGAGGAGCAGGTGAGTTGTGACAGAGCACAAATGTTGGTCCAGAAAGAGAATGAGAGCCAGATGCATGCTTTTGTGTCTGACTATGCAATCCAAAATGCATTTGAAAATCTTGATTTGAGCAAAAGCTTACTACTTCCCAAAACATTCTGACCCCACTCTACAGTTTCCCGAATCTCAGTGGTGTGTCCTGTTAGATGGTTGTCTTCCTTTTATGGTCTCCCACAGTTTGGTTACTGCAGAAATGACAAAAAATATCGATGCAATTTTTAATACCTGGATATTACACATCGCTAATGTTGAATACATCCCTGGATCTGAACCTGTGTTGATTTTTGGTCCTGGGCATTGTGTGGACAGAATGATTCATGGATGAGGAGGTTATCCTGCAAAAGATCTGTTAAAAAAGTGCAATGATGTGGGACATTAGTTTGTTGATTTTCCTAAAATTTTGATTATATTTCTTTTGAATTGTTGATATTGATTTCATCCACCACCAAGTTAAACCCTCTGTCTAAAGATAAAACATGTTTCAGGATACTTAATTTCGAAATACTGAATTTGTGTACAAATATACCAGAATCTGGCAAAATTAAAGCTGATTTCATAGGACCCTTTAAAGGAGAGTTAATATTGGACTTTCACCTGTTGGTGGGTCAGATACTCCAAATCTCTAATTAAAAGTTATGCTGCTCCATATCTGCAGGATGTGTAAATGCACAACTGTTCACTAAAACATTGTCCTATAAACTTTATAAAGTTGTGTTTCAGCTTGATTCACTGCCCCCCTAGTGGCCTCAAAACACAATTAATACTGCTTCAAACATTGTACTTTTAAATATGATTCATAAATAAATATGATACATGATACCTTTGCATACCTTTTAAATGGTGTGAACACATGTTGTTGCTTAATTTGTTGTTCTTTCTCTTTAACAGGACCAGCGTCAGACTGAGTCCATTCAGTTGCTGCAAGGCCAGCTGGAGAATGTGACTCAGCTGGTTCTCAACCTGTCAGTCAGAGTCAGCCAGCTGCAGATCGAGGTAGCTGCAATGCTCCAGGCACAAAGCCTTAATCTCTAAAAGTTTTCAGCCTCATATCAAACTAAGTACATTTAGTCTTTTCCCAGGATTCAGTTGTTAAGATGCACTAGTACACTTGCATATGAATCCTGACATTTCGTTATAAAAGGTCACTAAATGTTGAGGAACTTTACAGATTCAACTTCTGAACTACATGTCTGAATGTGCAGTTTTGCCCCATTTTTTTCCACTATATTTTTCTGTCTCTCAGTTTGTCATGCCAAACATTGCTGCTGCAAGGCTAACAATTAAATCAGTCTCTCACAATCTATCTCCCAGGTGTCAGACAGACAAAACTACCTGCTGCTGTCTCTGGTGTTGTGCCTGTTTCTCGGCCTGATGCTGTGTGCCAACCACTGCCGCATCTCCAGCATCCCTCCAACCACAGAGCCAGAGCCACCCATAGCCAAGAGCTACACTTTCTGTTGTCCTGAGAGGTAGGCAGACCGTTGTACAGTTTAACCTTGAACCAAAAATGTATGTTGTGACAAATACAACCATGTAGAGAATCTTTCTAACAAGATTTTGCATCATAAAAGCTGTGGCTGGGAGAGTAGATGTGAATAAGCACTGAGTGGCATCTCTAAATGGGCTATTACAGCTTATGGGCAGAGGTTGTAGTGCCTTGAATGGCTCCTACTCATTATGCCATTTATTGATACAATTACTCATCAAGAACGTCACAGCAGGAATCTTAGGTGATCACACAGCTGTGACTCATGTCTTAATAAAGTTGCTGCTCACAGTCTTTTGCCTCAACCATTACTGTTTTCCTAATAGGCAGTTTTCTTCCTGTGATGAGACGGGCTTGAAGAGGAGTGCATCCTATCCTCTCATACACTCCGAGTCAGTCCAGTTAGCCACCACTGAAGGTAAGTGGAGGTGCCATCCGGGTGATGATACTAATTTGTTTCAAGGTTTTTTCTCCTATATCTTGAATAGTAGCTAATCAGTCTAGAATCCAACCATTTCTTGTCTTGGTGAAATTAACCTCATTCTTTGGCTCACAGGCCCAGAAATGCTGCATGCAGAAGACACACAAAGTCTTTATCCTGCTAACAGAAAGGTTTGTAAAGACACATTTATTGAAAGAAAGAATATCGGTGTAAAACGTCCATTTGAAATGCTGGTTGTGACTGATTAACTGTAATTAACATTTGTTCCATCTCCCTCACCTTTTCCTACACAGAGAAGACGCCGTAAGCTGAAACCTGTGGAGAAAGTGGAGACTTTAAAGCCCTCATTCCATGCTGCTCCAGAACTGCGTAATGGGGGTGTTGTGTGTAATGGTGTACCTGTCACCACAAACCCTACACCCCTCACAAAAAGCTTACTGCAGCCTATGTTTAGAGACTCGCCGTCAGAAGGCAGCTCAGAGGGATCGTCACATTCAGATGACCCCTCCTTCTGTGGCATTACCACAGCCTGCACCCGAATCTGTGACGGGCACCCTCCACCCAAGACCCGGGCTGAGAGAAGGGCATCAAGACGCAGGCGTCTTAAACCCAGTTGCCCGGTGGTGGACTTACTTCAAGCCCCGAGGAGGGACAAGAGTGAACCGTTGCCCATATCGACCATACATGACATCATGAACAGGAAAACAGAGCAAAGCTCTGGGGCATTTGGGGTAAATGTTGCCCTCTCAGGTCCTGTTTGACATCTGACATCTCCACTCCTTCTCACTAACTGCTTAACTTTCCAAAAGAGGATGGATGTTAATTTTCTGTAGCCACAGGCAGCTTTAAGCTCGGACATGAAACAATCCCATCACTTTTACTTTAGTTTTGTTTTCTCTTCATGTTCTCCTTTCAGTTCTTGTAAGATGTTTATATTTGTGATATTTCAAATCAATTACATATCTTTACAGCTTTCCATTAAAGGTCACTGGTCATTTAAATAACTGTGAACTGGTCGAGATCAAAATGTGGTGTGAAGTTTGAAACAGTGCAACAGCTTTTAAAAGAATTTGATGGCCTCGTTTTCACTGCATAGCAGTGTATGAAAGACATGAGCTAACAGTTCTGGATGAAAAACAGGGAAAAGTTGCACCAAGCATAAAAAGTATGGGTTGAACAAAAAAAAAAGTAGTCATATTAAGATTTCTGCTTTTTCTCTCAGTTTTTGATATGCCTTTGCTTTGAAATGCCAAGTTCTCCTCTCATGTTGCTGCACTGCTGAGGAATCCAAAGCATGATTATTGGTGTGATTGACAGTCAAGGCATTGTTCAAAAATTGTACCCCCATGAAACTGACTATTGCACTGTTTTCTAGAGTAGAATGAAGCAAGTGATGCTGCAGATTCAAAGAGGGAAAATTTTGGATTGAGTGTGGAGTTGGATTCGAGCTCAGACTGTCCTAGAGCTGCAAGCATCCACTTCACTGGAGTAGCTGTGAGCCCCTCCTCTTAGTCTCTCGAGTGTTGTTTGGTAACTGACCCTAAACCTGAGTGCTGGAGGAGAAAAGTGCCCCCCCCCCTAAAAGGGATACCAAAGTACTATTGGAAATTAATGGCAAGGGCTTAGGATTGTTATTTATCAAATATTTGGTGCTTGTTTTGGCTGTATGTAATCATTAACAAATGCAATATTTGGATTTATAGAAATATAAGCACCACAGTTGATTATAGTGTAGTCTTGCAAAACCAGCTCTATCTCTAGTTTTAACAGCACCTATTCTGCTGTAGTCAAGAAAATGCTCTGGCTTGTTAGTATTTTTTTAAACCAATCACAGTGATTCTTGGAGGCACTATCTCTGCAGTAACACAGGGAATGAGGGGAGATCACTGATTGAAATAGTCAGCCAGTGGCAGGGTTGTACCCACAGTCTACATGCTGTGAGTTAGACTAGTAGCAGAAAAGAGTGTGGTGTTGCTTAAAATTTAAGACACTACAGGGTTTATTAGGGATCAGCAATATGGTTGAAATTCCAAATCAGGTCAAAGAATCTGATTGGCTGTAGAATGCAATGTAACATCTTTTCTTTTATGTTTCACTGATAATCAGATTCTTTCCTCTGGCTGAGTGACTTTGCACTGCTTTATTTTTTTTACATTTTGCTAAACCTTTACCAAGGTTAACATGAACAGTTAAAGCTGTACAAGCAATTAAAATCGAGCTGTGAGACAATACACAGTGCACACACATGCTAACACACCTAAAGAACCAAGTTCTTGCACCCACATGTGCAGGTAACAGAGAAATAAACCACAGTGACATCTCTTATGTAAGTGTCTTGTTGCTTTGTCCAGCAGGGGGCAGTGTAATCTTTGGCTAAACCTTCACTGTAGGATTTTTTTTTTTTTTTGATGTAGCATCACTATCCTTTTCCATGTGATGAGTCATTACACAGGATGGAAGTAAATTAGTTCAAGGTCTAATACTGCTCTCCACCATGCCAACTCATCTGCTTCTGCCACCACGGAGCAGCAGATGCGGTTGTCCTTATTATCCTGACTGTGTTCTGTTTTTGAAATGTGCTTAGACTCTGAAACAAGGAATGATTGGACCAAACGTGCTTACCGCTTTGTGGTGTGCATTTGAAGTGTTGCATGAAAAACAGCAGAACTGACTGAAGATGTGTGTCTGAAGACGGCATCTTTGGTTTGCAGTGTTTATCGTATGACTCCAGCTGTGTTTTTCAAGTCGCAAAAAACTGGATTCATTCCAATACTTTCTCACAGACTGTCTCTCTTTCGATGTGGTCAGGCACGGTCAGAGAGCGGTGGTGGATGTGAGAAATTAGGTTAAAACCTCTTTATTCATCTGACCCGGTTGGGTAGCAGGAGCCTTTCAGAGATAAGCGTGCCTGATGCTCTTTTTTTCCCCTTCATTTTGTTAACAGAATTCCTAGGTTCCTCTTTGCCCTGCCTCGTTCCAAAGATTATCTGTAAATGCAGGGCTGCAATCCTCTTTTCCGGGGCACTCTGTTTTTATCCGAGGTCTGTTATGGACTGAATATTCTCTGTGTGCTGTTGTATCTGTATGTTTTTATTTCGGAAAACAGGTGTCTGCTGTAGTTACTGTTAGCTAGCTAGCTTACTGTCTTGCTGGATTTCTGTCTTAAATGGAAGAAATTTTGCCTTGACTCTTGGCAGAAATTGTTTTCTAGCACCCTAAATACTTGTTTATGTGACACTGTGCCAATTTAACACATAATGAGTCAATTTACTTGTCATGTAGAAACAGTTGTGTAATGTCTGCCAAAGCTAAACCCATGTTTTTTCACAGTTTAAACGTTCTCTATGCATCTTTTAAAATTTTTACCATCCTGTTTGTTTCACCTCTGTTCGCATCTTCTCATGTATTTCCATTGACTTTTGATGCAGTTTCATAGCATCTGAATTTGGCCTTGAGTTCCCTTTAGACACACACCTTTCTAAAAAATAACCCAGGTGATGTGATCAGGGTGATCATGGTTTGGGTTTGGAAACAAAAAAAAAAGATCACCCACTGTAAAAACTGAGTGAAAAGAGCACAAAAAGATGGAGGCATTGACCAGGCAGGAGGGGTCAAAATGAGTACCATGGGATTGCAGTCAGTGTTGCCAAATCTGCTTATCGTAAGTGACTTTGGGCTTGTTTTTCTGTGAAATTGCTAACAAATATTGTTTGCTGTGAGTTACGTTTTTCTGGGCTTGTTTCTTACTTAGGCTCGCTCCTCAGTGTTACATGTCTCCTCTGTCCCTCACCTGTTTGACAAAGTGAAAAACCTTGTTTCTGCTGTTACATCCACAGACCCATTCCTTCACCCTGCCTTCATCCATACCCACAAAGGTGACATTTCAAACCACAACAGCAGCATTTATGGAACACTTTGCTACTTAGCTAACAATGCCAGGGATGAAGTGGGCAAAATATGAGAAAAAATAAAACAAAGACTGGGAGGAAGAGACAGCCATCCTTCTTCCTTTTCTTTTTCTCTTCTTAAATCTGAACAATCTTGCATTCATGGTATGTTGCCATATAGATATAAAGTTGTTCATGGCCTAAGACTGAACCGATCACCATCGAGAGGTCAGGATTGTTAAGACACTTGTGTATATGTTAATGTTTGTGTGTGTGTAGGTAGGTAAAGCTTTTCAAGTGCCAGGTCTCATTGGGCCTGAATGCCCAGCTGTCCTTTAAAAGGGAGAAACTCCCTCATTAACCCTTCTCCATATTTCTAGTTTCCTCATTTCTTCACTTTTTCTCCTCACATCTGTACTTCTCGTCTTCAATCAAATGACACCTTTAGATGCACTATGAATTATTGTTTTACCATCTTCTTCATTTGCTCTCTTTTTTCTCACCACGCAGACTTCTTCTCTCTCCCTCTCATGGTGTGGGAGGGGGTCTGTTAGTCTGGAGTGGAGGAGCCCGTCAGTGTGAGCGTATGCGATTGGAGGAGAATAATCCTTTGGGTGCTTTGCTTTCTTAGATTTTTGTGAGAGCAGAGTGTGTGGAGTGGGGGGTGGGGGGTGGGGGGGGGTTGAGTTCTTTGATGTTCAGCGGATACCATTTGAGACCGCGGCATTAAATGCGGCTTTACAATTTCTGTCATAGATCCTCCCACCCCCTCCCTCCGCCAGCTTGATGAGTGTTATTGCTCATTTCCTTTCTTTTTTCTTTATATTTCAATGAGAGATGGTTGTAGGACCACTGCTCGTTAAGGTCCTACGACCCAATTTCCCTGCACTTCCGCCTTGTGTTGGACATTACAATAAACACTGTTGTAGTTGTGTCTTAGAAGCAGTTAAATCGTCTTCATGGTTGAGCTACAATGGCGTTCTGACAGGGCCGTTTAGCGAGGTGCTTAGCAAGAGGCCGATAAGGCGTTGGCAGCCACTTGGAATCAATTCGGCCATGCCTCACCCTCGGTAAGCCCACAGTCGCAGAAGTCCCATCCCCATGCGCCTGTGATTAAGCTTGGTGCGTAGGGCTGAAGTAGACATTCAAAAAGCTGCAGCAGACATGCCACATTTGATAAGCCTTTGGTCGGAGATGTATGTATATGAATAACAATCTCCTCCAGGGAAGCTTTTGCTTAATGTTTCATGGACTTATTTCCTCTGTGCCTCTCTCTGTCATCTGAGATTTGCTGCTGTCTGATGCGACACACAGAAACATGAGGTGTTCTCTGTGATCATGGCTCCTCAGAGCACAGAAGCCCAAACAGAAGCCCGAGGTGTGTGAGGGGCAACAATGGATACACTCCCGCATGCACACTCTCATTTTCAGCATTGGTGTGGCATGAGCGCAGACGTGGACATACAATATTGAGTCCTCACTCACTGGGGCACAGTGTGTTCTCACGCGAAGCCCACATGGGTGGACACAGCTGAGGCACATGCACACACATATGAGAAGTGACATGTTGACTAAATACAGGATAGGATGCACACCATTCAGCCTAGAGTAAAGAATGATCATGCATGACGTGCACTTTCACAGAAGCATGTAGCCTAACCTTTCCCCTGCTGATGAATGAGTCACAACTCAGATGCCAAAGGTGACTTTACTCAGTGTGTGCGTCTGACTGGAGCTGAAATCACAGTCTTTAGCTCCACGGCTTTAGACCTTTGAAAAAAAAATCTCACATTTTTGTTTATTGTTAGTTTCAAATGAATTCTTTTCATATTAGACTTATTTACTGTAAAAAAAAAAAAAAAAGATGGAGATGAAGTGCACATGTTGGAGGAGCCCACAGGTTTAATCTCTGTCTCCACACACCTTCACTGCACCATTTAACACACATTTATAGTCAGTGTGTTAACTCATTATATAACACACAGTATGGAAATGAATATTAATGTTAATGGCTCATGTCATTCATGAATTAATAGTAAGCTCCTGGTTAAAACTACGATACCACTCTACAGTACATGAAAAGACCAAAATGGTGGGTAATGCATTCCTATTAACAATTCAGACTGTCCACATTACACTGGCTACATTTGATGGGCAAACATATGGATGTAAAATAGCGTGTGTTTAATGCAGCTTTACTCACAACTTAGTGGCTCTCATCAGGCCCATTGAGGACATCACGGTCGTGCCCTTTATAGTATTTCTAGGTCTTATGATTTTTTAATGCATATTTCCTATAATGTTAAATGAAAGCGACAAATCGCTAAAACGACTTACTTGTACAGTGTATTGTATACAAAGGTTTACATGCTTTGTGGACACAACTTGTACATTATATGACATTATGTAGATTCACATGTAAGGGTTTGCATGCACACAGCCGACCATGGATCTGTCTTTCTGTTCACTCTGTGGATGAGGGGACTGTTACATACAAGCAACACACTCGAGGTCAGTCAGCACTGTGTTTGAATACAGGCTGCACTTTCAAAATAAAACATTGCACTCTAATACAATTTAAGAACAATTCATGTTTTTTAGTTGTTGTGCGCAGATGTCCTACAGAAAGACTGAAATTTAGATTTAAAATGTCAGCATGGAACTTTCGAACACAACCTTATTATTTTGCAGAAATGTCTAATACTAAAATTCTTTTTTGGCTTTAGTATTGAGCTTCCTGTGTCTCCATAGGCATGACTGTATGTGAGAACGTGTCACCCCTGTGATAGATGTGTCAAAGTTGTACCCTGCCAACACCCACCCAATGCATTCTGCGATCCGGCCCCCTGCAAAAGTGACAAGGAAAAGCTGAATACAGAAAATGGGTACGGAGTGATGCTCTAGATATACTTACTCTTAAAAAATGTGTATAACTACTCATTAAAAACAAATAACTACAAGTTACACCATGGGAACAAAAGCAGCAATTGTGTTCAAGAAGCCATTGTCCTCTGGATCACTGTGCTGTTAAAAACTTTGGGAGGACAAGATTTCCTAATTTATTTTCTTTTCTAATGCTGCTTCTTTATGAATCAGACAGGAAATTAGGAGCAAATTTATAGTTTTGTTTCCACTGATTATTAATTGTTTATCTGATACATCATTCATCACTGTAAGTCTTAAAAAATGAGACAAATGCTTCTTCTTTTTATTTAAAGTTTATTTTTAAAATGTTACAGTGCAATAACTGTAGTTCATAACTTATATAATTTTTTTTGGTCTAAATTTAGTTTGATATATATTTGGCCTACGATTTTTTCAACAGTTTTATACAACTCATATTAATGTTATTTGCTCTAACTGTTGTTTAATTCCCTAATATTTCATGATCATGACTGTAACTTTTTAATCATGATTCACTGTTTAGATGAACTTGTAACTTGTTAAGTAATATGGAGCGAAATCTGAGCTGTTGTTGTGCTCCTCTTTTGTTTAACACAAAAAAGGGATTTCAAACAAATAAGAAACTTGCTAGAAAAAAATAAATTTCAAAACTGGCCATGTTTTTAAGGGATCTGTTGTGGAATTGTAGTGCAACTTTCATCACTGTGTTGGCAGAGAGATTATTATTATAAAATATTATTGCCAGGCTTCTCTCATTTTATTAAAAAACATAGATATGTACTTAAGTTTGAAAATTTAATAAAATCTACTAATGGCACTCCATTTTATCTTCTTCCTGGAAAAAATAAAGTTTTAAAACACCTTTTTTCCACGGAAGTTATACCTCTACATGTGCAAGATTTCATTACACAGACCTTTTTATGGCCCAATCAATAGGACCCACATGATTGGCTAGATACGTTTTATGTTTTAGCTTTTGTTAAGCTGACAATTTGGCTTTTGGGGGAGGTTTGTGTCATACAGCCATGATTTCCACTTTATGGCCTTTTCTATTCAAAGTGCCTTAAGTGGTTTGCCCCTTATAACATCTTTGGTTTTACCTGGTTTGTAGAGCGTTTTCTGAAAGCCAATTATAAAAATTGTCTGTTCGGTGTGGGCAGAGGGCCCAAAAGAAGTGTGTTCAAATTAAAACCGGCCTGGTTCGGTGACACATTAAGTATGAAGCTCTACTTTAATGGAGAATGGCTCCAAAGCAGCTGCGAAATATGTGCATTATTGGATTTCTGTCATCTAGCGGCTGAGCCAGAATTTATTGGTAAAGATTAAGAAGTGAGTTTGCAGATACACAGATACCAAAGAACTAATCTATAGTTACTGTTTCGTCAATAAAGCCACTGTTATTAACCCTTGTTTCAAGAGCCACTGCTTTGATTGCGCTGTTAGCAAGAAATGAACACTGACGGGGCAAAATAATAGAAACACCTTATAAAACAATATGAGCCCTGCAGCTAATGCAGTTTTATTGAAGCTCAAATCATTTTCGTCTGATCAAAGTGAACCAGCTCAATCAGCTTTCTCATTGCGTTGTTGCTAAGCAAACCTAATTTACCAGAAATATAGACGATTGCATTGTCTCATGTGCCTCTTTAATGTGCTAATTAGTATTTAAATTAATATGAGTCTCTTATGATGATGCCTTTGTATTTGTCATTTATAGAGCTTGGAACAAACACTGCAAAATTATGTAACGTGGCTGGGGGAAACACCAAAAAAATGGCCTATGTACTGTGTGTCGGGACCAGACAGCTGCAGTGGCAAACAGAAATGTGTTCTGTTTCTGGCATTTTATGTGATTCTTGTAGATTTAAATTGACACAACTGTAATCGCTATGTTCAACTGAAGATTCAGATATTGACCTGTACACTGAAAATGTTTGCTACGTAACAGCTGAATATCATCAAGGTTTCTAGTGTCACTGTGGTCAGAATTAGAAAAGAGACAAACTCAGAGAAAAATTAGCCTCAATAGTAACATAATGTAGAAGTTTTCTCCATTGCAGCGTAAACAGACAATCTGAAGGCCACTGCACTGACCCTGACACTGTACCAACCCACAGGGCAAGAGACCCCCCCGCCCACAACTGCCTCAGATTGTCACCATGGTTACGCACAATAGTGGGGAGTCCTACAGATGAAGATGTGGTGATTATGATGTTGAGGATGATGGGGTTGGTTGTCAAAGTTTGTCCTCGGGGGGTTCAGCTTTTCGCAGCAGGCCCACCATCCTCCGCCCATGACCTCTGTCACCTACCCTGGGGAGACACTTTCCAGGTGAGAAAAGCACGCAACAGGAATTAGAAGGACCAGGTCGACTGTATGTATGTGTGCTCCCTGGAGCAAGGTTGCGTTTGGCTGATATGTCTGTCCTCTTTTTGCTCATTTTGTAAATACATTATTTTCATCCAACCAAACCACAAACAGTGGATGTGCTGGCTGGTACTTAACTAGCGGAATAAAGCCACTAATGAGATTCAACTGTCTAATGGTATGAACCTTAACTCTGAATTATCGACACTGTGTTTAAACATTTAAGGAAAATTGAGGAAGTCATACTTGTTTCAGGAACTAAATGAGATGGTTTTTCACCGTTTATACTAAAACATGAAAATTTTGTTCATGTGTACATAAAGGAAATAGACTAACAGCTTTAAAGGCCATACTAATATGTATAAAATCAGGACTTTACATTAAATGATATGATGCTTCTTAAACACATTGTTATCTATTATTGGTTTTTATTATTTCACATCAGGATTGTCTGTTTTTTTAGTTTTTCTCTGGCTCCTCTCGCTGATTTGAAGCGAGGGCTTAGGAAGATAACATACTTTGATGAACCAATCAGGATCTACCAATACCTAAATCAGCATCAAACATGAACAAATATTATTTATTTTTTTTCAAAAACTCAGTGTCCAGCCATTTTTAATTTCATAATCTAGCTTAAAAGTGTAAATGGTTACCTATTATCACCTTAAGTTATAATGTTGACTGTGTTAACATTTTCACATTCAGCATAATGATAGTGTTTTTCTGAGTTTTGGTTCTGATGAAAAAAGCACATAAAAGTCCAAGATTTTCCTCCTTTTAACTCTATTTTGGTCACTCCACAACTCTTGTGGGAAAATCTGGTAATTGCTTTACTGTGCTAAGAGGCTATTTCTAACTTTGGAAAAAAAACAACAACTGGACAAAAAAAATCTCAAAAACTTGTGGTCCTTGAAAAATTACCAAAAGTTTTTCACATCCAAAAAATTAAGATACACTAACTTTCATAAATCAGAAAAAAACTTGCATTAGAAGTCACCTTCGACTACTAATGCTGCGTTGCCGTGCTGGCAGGCTCCCATAGCAGTGGAACAAATCCAAGACCTTTCTGTTATGGCCCATCACCATTTTGGCTCCCTAATTTTTGTCTTTGACGAAGAGATGTTAAGATTCACATTCCAGAAGTGAACTTTTCAAGATTGAAAAAAAAACAAACATCGCAAATGAACCTCCTTCTCTCTGAGAGGGGTTACAAAAGAGGGAGAACTGTGTTTTAGAGCAGCAACGTGACTAAAAATACCATAATTGATATGTATCTGGAGTGAAACAGCCTCATAGTGCTCACTGAGACCATCTTAATTAAACATCTCTCCCTCCCTCTTTAGTTTTGTGGTGTTGGAAGGATGTTGTTACTCAGGTTCATATCCACTAGTCTTGTATTAGTTCATGTTGATGCCATGTCGGCCCTTGGCTCATTCATAGTCTAATGAAGAGTGATTATTCAGTTTGAGGGTACAAGAACGTGGCAGAGGAGTATACCTCCCTGCAGGTTTTTCTAATGGGCAAACACAGACACGTGTATTCTTCATTTATGCGATTACGCAGCAAGTTTGATTTTACTTTCCTAGGATAGGACAAGACAGATAATGTTCTGTAATTGCTTTAATTTCATTTTCATGTTGTCAAAGTCTTCTGGTCTAGACTGTTTGGTCCAGGCTAATACAGCTCAACATCTGTTTGTTTCATTATTTACATTTTAGGTTCTGTCGTTTCCTGTTTGAATTTGGATTTTCTGTCAGGTTTTTGTAATTGCTTCTTGTCTTTGTTGCTTTCCTGGCTTTTTTGATTACTTTTGGTGTTTCTTCACCTGTCTTGATTACCCCACCTGTGTCTCGTTACTCCGAGTGTGTATAGTCTCTGTGTTTCCACTCCGTCAGTTTGTTTTCATTCCCTTACCTTGTTTCTGCTTCCCGGTCCTGTGTCCTCGTCTCAATCCTGCCTTGATCTTCATGTGCTTCCCAGTTTGTTGTTTTATTCAGTTTTGCATTTTTCCTTCATCTACTTTTTTGGATTTTCCTCCGCTGTTTCTGCCCCCTTTGTTTTGGTAAAATAAATCAGTTTTTTTTTCTAAAGTTTTCTTGTCTGCATTTTGATAAAACCTGACAG
>JAPZDY010000004.1:6120294-6147391 GCA_029783645.1 Ctenochaetus hawaiiensis | reverse complement strand
GGCGCATCACTTTGAAAACAAATATCAATGAACAGGAATAAGCTGCCTTGGCCAAAGGAAAGAAGTAATGATATGCCTCCATTTGCTGCTCCTCAGTTTTGAGTGGTTTCATAATTACCAGGATTTATTCACACACCTTCACTGAACACTTTGGCAAAGTCCTACATAGCCCTCAAGAAATGGAAGCTTTTATTGTGGAAATACTGTCCCATATCCTCCCTGCAAACAGTTGAGGAGATGTACTGCTGCATCAAAAGAGGACTGAATGACAAACAGTAGCCTCACTTCTCATTGTGGACTCCATATAAATGAGAGCTCATGCTTGTTTATGCGTGTGCTGTCCTTGGCCTCACTATGGTCTAGTGCTAAGGATGAATGCGAGTGTACCCAGTCATGCATAAATATGTCTTTGTGCTTAATTGTGTTGCAGTGCACAGTAGTATCTATCTAGGACAGTAGCATGTAGTGATTGTTGTTTACACTGCCTATTTACATTAGAAAGCCCAGTAACAATAGACAGTCTCACCATGTAGATGGGATAGCTGGGGGTTTTAACGTTGAAGCCCATCGTCCTTATTGTCTGTCTCACCCAGGGAATGTAGAATTAACAGATTAGCCACCTGGAGGGAGGGGAGAAGAAGAAAAAGAAGAAGAAGAAGAAAAAAAAGCCTGCATCTGCTGTTTGATTTAGAAAAGGAAAGACAGTGGTGATTGTTTGAGCAAGCATGCATGAATTTATATATCTATTTGAGGATAATGACTGAAATGGTATGTACACGGGACCTGATGAATGTAAGCAGGCCTTGATAATGCGCAGAAGCAAGTGTCTCCCCCTCTGTCTTTCCCCTCCGTTTCTCAGATTCCGCATTTGTGTGCACGCTTTGAGATGAGCCTATGAACCGAAGCGTGTGTGGAGGGCGAGACGGAGAGACAGACAGAGAGAGAGAGAGAGAGAGAGAGAGAGAGAGAGAGAGAAAGCGGGGAGATGAGAGGAAAAAGAGAGAGGGCAAACATATTCCTCTTTACCTTGGATCCACTGGCTGAGTCACTGCAGATGGAGGGCATTTTTCATGCTGCATTGCTGCACAGTTCTCTTTACTGCCTTATTTTTTATGACACTCCTCCCCAAGGATGTCAGAGTCTTAAGGAGGCCCCTGACTGTGATTAATATAACAGGCTGCCCATTACCAACTGACATTTGAGTTCCTCTCTTACACCACTACACATCTGCCTCATTCTTCATCAGGCGGGTCATGGCGACAGCCGTACGTCACGCTACGGTACATGTGGAGGGAGAGCAGTTAGCAGAATATTCAAAACCTCCATCTGGCTCTTTCTGTACTTATTTTTCATTTTTACTCTCATTGTCTTCTACCTTTGTCTCCTCCTGTGTTGCTCACTGCTTTCCCTCTAATTCTGTTCCTCTCCTCCTCCTTCAAAGACACTTACACACATGTAGCATCTCTCTCAAATCTGGCTGATTTTTTTTTATATACTGTACCTGCAATCATTTCCATTCCAAGCGGGTTTGCAAATATACTTGGCTGGCCAGTTTAAATGAAATTCAGCTAACATCAAACAACACTTGTTTGCGCTGGGAAAGTTTCTGGTGTAATTATAGAGCGGATTCACTGTTTATTAGGATCTGGAGTCGTGTTCTGAAGCGATGCATCGCAGTAACGCCCCCCGTGGAACAAATCAAAACTGGGTCAGAGCCTGAAAATATCAGAAGAGGAGCCTTATTATCATTTCTGTGTATTGTCAACCTTCATATTCTGCCAGATAAAAACTCTCTAAACAAAAGGTTGGCACATTTAGAATGGAGATGAGGATACGGAGGGGAGGAGAGGGAAACCCAGAATCCAGATTTCAGAAAAGCAGACTCTTTAGTTGTGTGTTTGTCCAAAGCAGACTCCAGCCTCTAAATAACTCATAATCAACATCTTGGTGAACTGAGTCTTTGCGTGACGATCAAAGCCTCCAATCTGGGCCCTGCACCAGTTAAACTGCCAAATCTGTGGTGAATACACCGGGACACCCCTGCACATGTGGAACAGTGAGTGGGAAGTCTACCTGTGTGTCAGTGTGCCTCAATTTGCATCTTGCGTGCGTGTGTATCATGTAAAGTATGTGTGGGTGGTTAAATATATATGTCAGTTAGACACAGAGAGGTGTGCTGCAGCTGCACCCATCTGTCTGCATGTGCACAGGAGTGTGATGATGTGAAGATGTGTATGTAGGTGTGCCTGTCAGGGATGTGAAGTTGGGGGAGGGGGGGTCTGAAGGCATTTTGAATCCGCTTGATGGAAAATCAAATGTTTCCCAGCTCCCTTCTCCCTCACCTCAACTCCCTGTGTGGAGCTCCACTTTTCTGATGTGTTCCTAAAAGACCGGCGTGGTATCTGAGTTCCACGCTGAAAAAATATACCCATCTCAGCACGTCATTTATCTGTGATTGAGTCTTAACATCTTGTTTTTGAGAAAAAAAAAAATTGAATGTGTGTGGCTAGAAATGAGAAAATCCGATTTGTTTACAAACCTCTTTCACCGGCTTCAGAAATGTTACTGTCTAAAAATATGGCAGACAACTGTGACTTTATCATCATATTTACAAAATACTGTTCATTTCCTTTAGAAGGGAACTAATCTTATCTTCAGTGATTGTTTTCTTTTCACTAGCTTTAACAAAAGTATTTGTGTACAACTCTACATGATTGATGTCCCTCAAGAAGAAATTACTGGGGTCAAATGGAGTGTGAGAAGGAATGTTTTGTCATTTTCCTTTACCACCAATCAGCTAATAAAATCAATTGAGGTTTATATTTTGAATCTATTATTAACCTTATTTATTTTAAATAATAACAATAAAACATAGAAGTACATGCGCTTATTTTATTTATTTTTTTACTTTTTCAAAACTATTTTATTACTTTTTTGTTTGGTTGCACTTTTATATTTAAACCTCAATTATCCCATTTAACATTTCCACTTTTCTCATTTTTTTATGATGAGTTACATTTGCGTATCCATTAATGTTCAGGTCAGTCATTGGTCCTGGATTTGTGTGTGCGTGTGAAGATGTGTGTTAAACATCAGTGGAGCAATGAAGACTATTATATGACAGACAGTTTTAGTTAAAACCCAGCTCTTCAGTATTTGCAGTTAGCAAACTAGCTTCAGCTAACTTTCACAGCTAGCACTGATAACGCTTTAGCCTGTTCAGATTATACTGATTATAAGCAGCCAAGTGGGCGACTTTTTCAGTTGGTGTTTTTCTCCCCTTCCACTAGCTGTGTTGCTGTTTTGAGGGGACACAGGTGCTGTATCCTTGGCACAGCGCTGCTCAAGACCATTCTGGTTAAATTAAATCAAAGAAACAGAAACCTATAGAGTGCTGCAGGGATGTTGTATATTTATAGGTCAACCCATAAGTTAGTATTGCTCTGATTCTCTTGTCAAAAGCCTTTGAGATGTTATCCATTGGATCGGATAAACAATAAATTTAGCAAAACAATGAACACCACTATGACAATGCTTGACACGTAAATGTTCTTGCCAGAAGTTAAAAAGCATTGGACTACACACAAACCATGCAACAGTAACATGATTTTAACTTCAATACCACTAAACACACTGTACAATAAACATATTATTACTTAAAAAATCTACAAGTGGGAAAGTTTGAATAACAAGAATTTAAAGGAGTAATCTACTAATGAGTAGATTAATTACTGTGTTCAGCAGTACGACATTTAACCCAACCACCTCCACAGACTTATGTAGCCACTTGTTAGCTACCACCTTTATTAATACACACAAAAACCTCAAAAATCTTGAGTGGAGTATTTACTTATATGTTTAAGTTGTAGAACAAAACATGAAAATCTCTTAAGTTTTCTTTAGCCACAGATCTTACGTCAGGCATCTAAACAAAATCTGTCTTCACAAAAGCCATCAACTTTAAGGTGAGGGAGCTGGGAGCTTAACAATGTTAACTTATTTATGAAATTTGGAACTCATTTATTCATCCAGCAGCAGAATGAGGAGTGCAGCCAGGCTTTCCTCCAGTGTTGATACTGTGCTGTGGAGATAGGTCTGGCTTTGCAAGGCAAAGAAGAGAACAGCTGCAAAGCCATCACCACTGACAGACAAACTAAATATGGTTCAATATTAGTACTGATACTGTCGGTTCAGCTAGTTTTAAATTAGCAACACACCCTCAGGATTTAGATGTACCTTTTCAACCAATGCTACATATATGCAGAGTACAAAAAACTAAATTAATTTAGGCTCTATCTGCTGTTACTGCAGGGCTGACAGTAGGAAACCAGCTTGGAAAAATACACTAACACTTTACTTTTTGCACCTATATTCAATACCATACCTTCTTGTTACACCAGCCAAAGCCTTTTCTACATCATATCATCATCTTTAAGAGCATGTATGATAGCCTTTCTTGTCAGTTTCATGGCCCCACAGATTGAAGCTCTTGTCAAGATGGACATATTTTAGATTTGCAGCAGTGACAGACACGACACACAATTTATAAGGCTTTTTTTCTGAAAGTAGAGAGGCACAGCAGAAGCTGTGATTTCCTTCTGTCCTGTATTTCCTGTCTCCAGTTTGTCCCTCTCTGATGCATCACTTTAAAGAGCATCAGTGAAACCCATTTCCCTCTCCTCCTCTGGATTCATTTGACACTTGTGTATGTGTCTTGGGATTTTATGCATTGAGATGTGCAACACACACCCACACTGATACACTGAAAAACCCGCACGCAGAGGCGCACAGGGTGAAACACACATTTGTACGTTTACACAAACACCCCCTCTATGCAGTGCAGTAAATACAATGATTGTATTTTGGCTCTATTTTCTTCAGGGTGGTGACAAGTCTTTTTTCCACTCACATGGTTGAAATGAAATCCAATTATATCTGTAATGGCTCTCCAACTCCTCTTCTGCTTTGAAGGCGTCCGCCTGCTTGAGTCACCACTGTTAGACCCAAATGTGCTCAGTAAATCAGTGATGCGCAATGGCGCAAATGTGCAATGGAGACAGATGTAAAATGTTTGTGTGTGTGTGTGTGTGTGTGTGTGTGTGTGTGTGTGTGCAGCCCACAGCTCTAGCTAATGTTGGAAAGTGACTAAACTCCCGTCAAACTTTGTTACTCTGCTAAGTGTGTTACATGTTCAGACGATTGCTGACTATTTGCATATTTTAATTAAATAGCTTGAATTTAGAATTAATCACTTCCTAAATTTATGGGGTAATTATATGGTGTTTGTCCTTGACTTGGCAGCGTCACCCACCCATGAATGAATTCATCATAGTCTTGTGATGGCAGACAAAGTTACGCTGACACCAGCAAACTTTGTTTCCTCCACTTACCCCTCAATTACCCTCTTTTACTTTCTTTTCTGACACAATAAATCACATACTGTCACGTTGTCTTTGTCATTGGGACCCTGTGACAGTTTGATCACAGTGATGTGTGGGTGGAGAGAGTGTGTACAATACGTGCTTGTCTGTGTGCGTGTGTGTGATGGGATTTCTAAATACTTAGTGCACTCGCTGAAATAAAGGGCTTCTTTGACAAACCAGACATGACCGAAGTGTCGAGTGTTTCCATGGTAGCCCAAAGAAGCAGATGTGTGCTCAGAGTTGATGATTGGTTAGAGACACTGCCAATTCACCCTTTTCACCTCTCCACCTGAGTAAAATAGCATTCATGCTTGTGTCACCAGGAGAAAGGTGACTCGTTTGCAGGTCAGTTTACACGATTAGTGTTAAAACCTCTTAGAATGAGGTTATTTTTCCATAAAATATGAGGAAAAGAAAGATTATAGTATGATATCATATGATATCTGTAGGCTCTATGGCCCATTGAAACTGGACAGACAATCCCATTATACATTTTATAAATATGTATGTCTGCTTATATTGTCATTAAAAAATAAGAATATGGCATGTTAAAAGATGCACATGGTAATGGAGTTAAGATTGTGCCAGATTTCTTCAGCAGACAATAATCAAGACGTTCAGTACCCAAACAACTGGCATTAGATATCTGTACACTATCTTGTCTCCAAATAGTGTACAGATGCAATGTAACCACTTTATGTTAGCTCTTCTAATTAAGAATGCGAGTTCAGCAGATGGATATATAAATCCCTCCCAAAATGAAAACTGGCATCTGTCAGTGTCCATCTGCTTCACTTCCTGTTCTTGTGATTTAATATCAGCAGCTAATAAACCGTCACACCCTGAGCTTGATCTTCAACCATATGTATCCTTCATGCTGCGAGTGCCCCTGTGCTGCACTTCGGAACAAAGTGTTCAAAGTTAATATTATGTGTGCTGACGTTGGCTTATAGGAATGATGTATTTATACTTAACAAATATCAAAAAAAATGTGATCAGATGTCTGCTAATATTTGGAAAATTCAACAATAACATTCAGGCACTTTCAACAAAATCCATGTTAAGAGGACACAGATGATCTGTCAGTGGATCTGTTAGTGGTTTTAAAGGCCAGTGGAAATGCTGCAATAGGATTTCCATGATCTGACTGTCTCAGGTTTTATGTGCGAGTTTTTTTCTCCAGACTTACATGACCTTGACAAGACAGCTGGTCTGGCTACATGAGATTAATGAGCTGGTGTTTTGACTTTAAGACTCAGATGAGACACAACAATGACAGAGGAAGACACAGCAGCACAACAAAGCTAAATGTGTGCCCTAAAACACAACCCCTGGTGAGCAAGTGCATAAGTTGAACAGCAGTTTAGCCGCACTAATCCTCTGGTGTTCCTCACTTAATGACTGCTGTTTCAAAGGAGACATCTTATCAAGTAACGGCTGAGTGCAAAAAAGAAACACTTACCAAAACAAGGGGATGATTGATAAGTCTGCAGCCCAAGGAAGAAGGAGATGAGCTGGACAGTTTTCATTACATGCACATACAGTTCAAGTTTTTTGAGCAAATAAGTTTGAAGTAAATAAGTTTTGTGTTTTTTTTTTCGTTTAGGGCAATTAAAAATTTGAAAATTTTTACTGTGAGCAATGGACATAATTAGCCTTTCTGCAGTCATCAGGGTTTTCATGTTTAAACTTGTCTTACACACTCCTAATCAGGAGTAGGTCCCTCAGACAAGTACTTCTTCCTCTAGCTCATATGTGTCAAACTCAAGGCCCGCGGGCCACATCCGGCCCTGCGTACAATAATTTTCCAGCCCACAAGATCATTTTATATAGATCTATAATTATTGTTATTAATGGCCCAGTGATATGAAGCGCTGATAACATACAAACTACAGATCCCATAATGCAACACAACAGCTGCCTTGCCGAACGATAGGCTACCCGGGAACATCTTTACTGCTGTGAACTACTTTCTGGAGTCCAAAACACTGACATCTACAAACAAGAAATTAACAAATTCAGCTGACAGCTGAACTAAGTGTGTGAATGTCAGTGAGGGTTATGTTATGTCATTACGCTAAAGTCTTTTAAAACTGTCTTCAACTTTAGGCCATGAACTTATCAATCACCGTGTGTACTCCGTGTGCTTCTGAGAGAAAAGCAGCTTCATGCAGTATTAATGAATTTTTAGGTCTTTTGAAAGCAGCAAAACAAACTGCAAACACATTCAATGCTGACATGAAGAGGTAATATGGTAAACATGTTAGCAAACAGTCGTCTTTTTACATACAAGCAGACACAGAGCAACAGTCATGTTTTGTGTCGACCTTATGATTGTAAGTCCATTATTCAGTCTCCTATTCCCTTTTTTGGGCTGTAAACCAACTGCAGAGGGAAATATTTTGAAATAGTTCCCCAAAAACAGCTGTTTTTCATGCCTATAAAGGTTGATGAGAATGTAAGAATGAACCTAAACAGTTTCAACCAGAAAACCAAAAGAATGAGCCAAAAGATGCTGAAGCACCCTTTAAGATTGGGGAACTGATGTTGTATGATAATTGCCTGTGAGTTTGTCACAAAAAATGAACCTTTTGAATCAAATATTATTATATAACATACTGACGGTATAAAAAATTTGATCATTGCAGCTAGAAATTCTTTTTGGGAATATTGTGCACTACTTAAGCAGCTAGGAGGAACTATGAGCATCTCCTGTCACAAGGATCTTGATCTGGCTAGTTTAGTAACTGCAACATGTTGATGGACTAAGTTACAACCAATCCTACAGCTGACAGCATCTGTTGCTTGGCACAAAAAAAAAGGCCAACTGAAGAGGCTAGCATAAAATATTACTATATCAGCAAGTTATTTGCTCTGTACTACCAGACAACAGAGAAGCTCCTTTCCTCAGGCTGAGACACCACAACTCATCCTCAGAAATCTGTCATAAAAACATTTTTAACTCAAAATAGAAATAGACGTCCCTCTTGCTGATAGTCTTATTTGCTTATGTAGGTCACATAGCTACATCAGTATTAAACTGAGGCTGATTCATAACCACTTAATCCTTCCTTACACATTTAAGAAGTATTGCAAGTTTCTCACTATGTGTCACTCAAAAGCACGTGTGCTAAATGTTAGCAGGGTACACATGTGTCATTGATCTACACATGGCGTTTAGCTTGGTAAACCTGCTTATCTCACTTATTAAAAAAGAAAAAAATGTGTTCCTTTACCACCGGTGCTCCGTGCATTGTCCTCTGGACCTGCTGGTGTCTGAGTGCATTATGATTAGATGTGCTACAGGAAATGAAGAGGTCTGGGGTGAGACTGATAAAAGGAAGGGAACTTTTCAGCAGTCGGGGTCAAGGTTCACACGCTATTTATCGATGTCAGGCTTCTCCCTGCCGTCCCTTTCTGAATACTAATCACCCACACACTGCAATGACAATACAATTTGACTTGATTTAAGCAGTCTATTAGCATAGAACTCAGTGGAGGCCAAGCACAATGAGGACAGCCCTCTGTCCTCGATAACATGCTCCTTCTGCAACTGTTTTCTTGTGTCAACAATACAGCTAAATGATCTAATCAGTGGTCAAGTCTTTAGCTGGCTACAAGCACTGCTGCAGAGCAGGAAACATGAGCAAATCAGCAAAAGCATGTTTTCTGCTGTTGGAGTAGATGTTGTGTCGTGATCTCAAAGCTGCTACTCCATCATTGTAACCAGGAACTAGTTATTGATCAGCTTTCATGCCAAGGTTTGGTGCTTGAGCCTGACCATCTCTCCTCTGGGAGATGACTAATCATTTGCCAGGGAGCAGCGATGAAAATTTTGACTTCAGTAATCTTTGGATTAAATGGAGATTAACCGCCATGTGGGGTGATGACTCTCCTCTTTGTCTTTTTTGTCTGGATGGGGATCTGCTTGCCTTATCTTATCGCTCTGCCTCATTTCTCCAGGGCAGTTCCCCTCCGTTATCAGCACAGCTCCATCTACATGGAAATCAAAGTTTTTGCAGAAGTGGAATACGATTAGGGGAGGGGGAGAAAAATCTAATCTCTTCCCTCTTGATTCACGCTAATAATGCAACGCAGCATCCTAAGATGAGCCAAGAAACTGAGCGACAACACACACTTCCTGTAGTCGTGAGGATGGATGGATGTATGAGTAAGGTGGCACAAGGGCAACGTGTAACTCATGAAACATTTCATCTGCGAAGCTTCTTTTCGTCTGTGAGCCTTGAAAATGAGGATTAACTCTCGCTTCACAGAACCCAGCTGCCTGATAGTGACCTCTTTTGTTTTTTTAATGACCAAAGAGTAGATGCCTTTGTGCATTTGTGCATGCATGTGTGTGTGTGTGTGTGTGTGTGAGTGTTGTGTGTGCACAGTAGCAGGGGTGGCCGCTAAAGGGAGGGTGGGTTACGAAGGGGATTAGAACCCACACAGCAGCCTCCCTTCAGAGTAAACAAAAGTACATGGTGCTGTACAGTGTGTGTATGTGTGTATGGTTGTGTGTGTGTGTGTTTGCACAAATGTATAACATGCCACTGCCACTGCTGGTGACACCAGACAAAAAGAGGAAGACTGAGTCCATCTGTGAAAGCAGCGGGATTAAGCTGTGCTCAAGCCAAGAGCTACATGTCAATCAACTGCTAAGTGTATGTGCAAGCGCTTGCACTTCTGCCACTGTGTGAGTGCGTGTGTTAATACACAACTGTACAACACGCACACACACACACACACACACTCACACAGAGCTCTCGTCCGGCAGTGGGGGAAGGAGGACCCCAACACTGTTGTTTTCATTTGTAATCTGTGGGATGGAGTGAAGCCAGCGATACATCAGTCACACACAGCGGCCGCGACACAAAGGAAGAATGAAAAGAAAAAGTTGTTTTTAACGCGTGTGTGTACTCTTTTCACACCAAAAAGCATGAATCAGATATGACTGACACTGCAACACTGAACATAAAAAAAAGAAAAAAACACCATAAAAGGCTCTCTGAAAACAAGAGTGTTGACACTTCAGATGAAACAAAAAAAAATATCTCATGCTGACTTTTATCTGCTGGAATGTCCCAGACCGTCTTGTGTACAACCCTCACTTATGGGCAGTCCCCCCCCCCCACCAACCCACCCACGCACCCACCCCTCCTACTGAGACCCGTCTCTTTGAGAAGCTTGTTGTTGCCCTGTCAGGACCCCCAACTGTTCCCCCATAATGCACCAGCACTTGTGCATGGCACCCCGTGGGGGCCACCAGTGTGCCGGCTGCAGCCATTCAGAAAGGTTAAGGCCATCATAGAGTAGGTGTGTGAATATGTGTGTGTGCATGAGGGGGCTTGACCTGGATGTAGTAGCCCCTTCAGTGGCAGAGCATCAAGGTGGGGGGTCATTATGCCCCACTTGCTGTGTATCAGGGATTGAACCTGGCCTTCTCCCCTACACCTTTCACCCCAGCTCCTGGGGGGGAGGAAATTGAAATCAATACAGCCTATGATGAGGCGACTGGAGTGGGACAGGGGTGAGGGGAAAAATAGGGAGGGGGGGGAGCCTTGCCTTGACGGATGGCTGGTTAGAGGGGGGAGATCAATTACCCTGATGGATTGCTTTTTTGGGGGATTTCAGAAACGAGACGGATCTGTGCTCCTTAAAGACCGATTGTCCATTGAAGGAGGAGGAAAGGAGAGAGCGCGCGCGCGCGGAGGGGGGGGGGGTCTCCACTGCAGCTTTGCATGACATCCTGCGAGGTTGGAATATCATTTACTAACATCTTTGTTGTTGTGAGAAGTGGCAACTGGTCCCTCCTCCTCTCCCCAATCCTTTATTTTTCGAAAAATGTTTAATCCCCTTGTCCCCTCCTCTCCTCCCCCTCCACAACCCCCCCTCCAACGGATCCCCTCTCTCTCTCTCTCTCTCTCTCTCTCTCTCTCACTTTCTACATTATTCTCCGTGCATTTTAATTTTTTTCTGTCACCGGGGGCCCAGTTTCCCCGCCCACTCTCCTCATTTTCGCCTGAGTCTAGAATAGTGGAGCCAAGAAATAGTTAATCTCTCCGGCTGCTGCTATGATTGGCCGCTGTATGCGCCTTTAGCCTCCTTGAATGAGAAACAGGGTAACCAGGCAACTTCAGAGCTGGAGAGAAAGAAAAAAGAAGAAGAAGAAGAAGGAGAAGAAGACAGGGCTTTCCGGGATCTTAGAATTATGGAAGAATTTTGAACATGTAAAAAGCTAAGGCAATGTGATTTCACCTTGTGTGTCCGGCAAATGGAATTAACAAATGGATTTTCTTAAACACGCTCTCTCCCTCCCTCTCCCTCTCTCTCTCTCTCAATGGGGGGAAAATAGAGCGCTCAAATGAAGGGGACACAGATGTGGATTAAAACGCATAAATGGGACACTCAAGAGAAGCATCCGCTGAAAAAAGGTGAGTGGCATCTCAGTTCTGAGCTCCTCTATTAACCGGAGTCTTTAAAAACTGTGAAACTGTGGAGCTGTTTAAGGAAATGAGGCAGCTCAGCGACATGTCAAGATTTATGGATAGGATGCGTTGGCCGCTGTATGAAAATGGGTTGCGGAACAGTCCGCTATTTGATGACTGAGAAACAGTCACATAGATGATCGAATTGAAACGAATGAGATCAGAAATGAGCTCGTGAGTAGGTGATGGTGCTCGGCGGATTTGAACGTGGAGTCCTATAAAGCGCAAACGCCGGTCGCCTGTCAAATAACCGGCTGTCCCATATTGCGCACAAATTGGAAGAGGACATTGCGTTTCGAAAAGATTAAGGTGCAAGACTAACATGTATTATGCTGTTTTATAAGATGTGATCTAAAGATACAAGTGTCAGCTAAAAGCTTTTTCCAACACGTCGCCCCCCCCCACCCCCCCCAAATATTCAAATGAAGAGATGTCCTGCTGCAACAGCAGAAGTCATCTTCAGACCGCTGCGTGTTAACCCGCTGCGATGCCAAGTGAACGAGTGAATGATGACGCAAAACGTTGATAAATGTATTGATTTGCGTTGAGAAAATGGTCAGAAATGGTCAGCAGGCTGCGTTGGTAGATGAGTACCTGTGGATGGATGGCTGGATGGGAGCGCGCAGCGCAGCGGCGCCGGGCAGACCGGCGGTGATGAGCCAGAATCTGCCTCAAAGCTGCGCATAGGCCTGTTGAAGAGTGCGTCCTTTGGTCCTCAGCGACGTCCAAGAGTCATTTTGGGAATGAAAACAGTCTTGATTATTTTGAAAGCATCCACGCGTGCAGCGTCTGAACTGCGTCAGGGCGTGCAGTGCGCCCACACTTGGATTTTCCTGATGGGAGATGGATAATATCAGGGGAAATGATGCTCGTTTTTAAGCCCAGAATACACTTGAATCCCACTTTATATAGTCTGTTATAGTCTATGGGCTTTTATAACATTATTAGTAGCCATTAGTTAAAAAAAATTGTATTGAAGTGTGATTTTGTGTCATTTGAGGTTTCTTTTTTAAATAAAATTGAAAATAAGAGTCATGCATTGCAGAATAATTTCTTTAAAGAATAATTCTGAGCAATTTCTTCATCAGGGGGCCTCTATTTGAGTGATTAACCCCTTCCTTCCATGATCTTTCATGATTTTAACCTGTCACTACTTAAATGCCTTAAACTGAATATGAATCAACAAGGCCAGTTAACTTAACATTGCATTGCTGGACTGTAGATATCACATGGTGCTCTGTCTTTTCTGCTTGAATGCCAATGTAAGAGCAGGCCAAGATAAAAATGGCCTGGACCTTCACTGCAGAAAAGCAGTGACAAAACAGCTGGCAGCTATAAAACAAGCCGCTGGTGAAAAAATGGGGCTCACCTACATCTCGCTGACTCAAATGACCAAAAGTCATGTTTTTGTTGTGGCTCGGTGGGATGTAAGCAAAGGTCGTCGTTCGCATTCCGACATTGGTGCCAAAGTTCATTGGCGACTTCTGCCAATCGGCCAAACTGCCTTTAGTAATCTCCTTACAGAGGATGTTCTGCAACAGATCCTAAGCTGCACCCTCTGGCTCGATTGTAGGACACATGTGTTGCATACACACACACACACACACACACATATACACGCATGCATACTACAATTTCATGTTGTCATCCCAAGACAGTTCTTTGCAGCCCTGTGTGAGTTGTGGGGCTTAAGATGGAGCCGAACAAAACACTAGAGAGCATTAACTTCTCCAGCACGGCCTTCTTTGTCGGGTCTCCCAGTGGAATCAAGACACTTAATTTAGCTCCTGACAGCAGAAGCAGCGAGTGGATATGGGAGCTATATCTTATCCGATTAAGACCATAATGCCTTTTCCCCTTTTGCAATTATTGTAAAACGGTGAATGTGGTTTGCTTATTTCTTTTTCATGTTATCTCAGCACAATTACAACAATGCCGGGACAACATTTCGGCTGATTGTTGTTCTGCACTCCTACCGAAATCCTTTGGGTCGTCTTGGCCATTTGCCGTATGTTGCCTTTTGCCTTTTGTCTCGCTGAAAGCTCGATGTATCATCACATATTGTTGTTTCTCTTCATACTGCAGTGGCATTGCCTCAACTTGAACTCCCTTAAGATTTGCCAAGTGCTCTGAGATAATGCATCTAACGAACATTGGTTACTCTGACATGAATGTAGCGTTTCAGCGTTGGAACACACGATCGCTGGAGTGGCCTAAATCTTTTATAAAAGTAGTTCTAATGAGCTTGCAGGATTGTCTCTGAGTTCTCATTTTGCTGGTGGCCTTATCACATCCAGTCTGCTTATTAATGCCGATGTGGCCCCTGGCAGAGGGAGGTCAGAGGTGATCTTGGTTGAAAAAAAAAAAGGGAGATTGCACAGATAGTGGTGCGTTGTAGGATGCTGAATGATGCACATGCTCCTTTGGGAGTGCACTCAACATGACAGGTGCATGTGAAGCTCAGCGTGCAATGGGAGGGTTGTGGCAATCAAATGTGTCAGAAGCAAAGACTTGAACTACAAGCTGTGAAAGTGGTTCAAGAAGAAAGAATTGAAGGAATATTTTTGATGTTTCCTGTCTTCCTGTTGAGTTAGATGACAAGGTCCTTACAAAAAGTAACAACAGTTTGCTGTTTTATGGGGTTTCCTTTGCCAGGCTACTTGGTCCAGTTGCAAGGTGGAGACTCTGGGAGGTTACTGAGGAAATCTTGGCCAAGAAATAATCCGGCACATAAAACCTGTAACGCTCTTGGTTTTACATGTAGAATTTTGTTCAGATTCATTAAACAAGATCTAAAACTTTAAATATTGATTTTTAAAGGTGCTGGTAGACAGATTTTGTTACCTTTAGACAGAGCTACGTTAGCTTTTTTCCTCATTTAATTACTTTAAGGTAAGCTCACTGGCTGCTGGCTCCAGCCTCATATTTAATGTAACATTGTGACAGTGACAGAAGATTGATACTGCTATTAATCTGCTCATCTCACTCTCAGCCAGACACAAAATAAGTACATTTTCCGACGTGTCGCACTTGTATCTAAACATGCTCCTTGAGAATCATCTTTCAAGGAATGTTACAATAGAATATTAAATGATATAATATCACATATTTATTTTGGACAGACCTCAGACAGGGTGACATAATGGTCTCTTACTGTCATCAACACGCTGGTGAGCAAACTATAAATCCTAAAATTGGAAAATGTTTATGATCAAATGAATATTTACTTTCTAATCTGTTTTGGCTGCATCCGTTATTGTAGGTGAAAGAAATTGGAAATAGTTCCTCAATTTTAAAGCTTAAAAAACAGCTACAGAGCAGAAAATATTATCCTGCATCCTAAAGTAAATGTTTTCATTCCTTTTGTAGTGACGCTGTAAGTTGCAACTCCTTTTTTCATTTATATCTTGCTACAGATTTAGACATCTTGCAAGTTTCATTAGACCATTAAACTGCTAACAGAAGAACCAAACCTTATTAAAGTGCTCTTTGCTTACAATTAAACTGCATGTTGAAATGAGAGAAAAAAAGAACAAAAGTGCAAGTTATCCAATAACTGAGACAATTAGGTCAGAAAGCGTTGCTAACAGCAGTCGGATTTATGTAACATTTCCATTGATTCACGTATAATTTAGTCAGTAAAAGACACGTGTGCATTCTGCATACGCAGCAGTCAGGCACCATTGACTTTAAGCTTTTTCCTGCTGTTAAGTCCCTCGTTGTACTGACCCTGTTGAGCTGACAATGAGGCAGTGACCCCACCACTACAGAGAGTGTTACCGCAATCAAATGGGGCAGTGAATTGCCAGCCCATCACACAATTATTTCCATTGTATGGAGCTGGGTGGCTAGTAATCCTTATGCCTTGGCCTGTAACATCTGGTGAGTGCGTGAAGTGTTCAGTGTGAAGCCAGCAGTGTCGAGCCCTGCCTCCCATGTTCAGCCGGAACGGCCGTCACTGCCCACTTCACTTCCAGAGGACTGGGCATCTTCAATGCATCAATGACACCAGCCATCACAAGGGACGTGTAGCATGCCAAACCAGTGATTCATTAGGACTCAATTAGCTGGGAGGCATGGGGCGTCCTGCCATATGCCTCGAGGTTCTACTGCAATCTGTACCCACTCTCCACTACTGTACTCTCAACCGTCTTTGACACCGTGCAGTCTGTGCATGTGTGTTGCGTTGGTGCTGTACAGTACCGGCACAGGGCTGCAGTCTGTTCCTTCCTTTTTCACGGAGCCGTTGTCTTTGTACTATTAAAACAAGTCAGTAGAGATTTAGCTGCTCTGTCTTCAGCCGCCCAGGTTCTGAGCTGGGAATGAGTCACAATGACCTTCAGCTCAACTCATGTTGCGCCAGTTGGCTGCGTATGAAATACTCATCCATCTACTGAAGTATGAGGCTGTGGAGCCCCAGATACTGTAAATCTTAGGAGGTAAGAAAGGCTCCGCTCAATATCGACTTCGACTCGCCTGCCAAGAGGCGGCGTGTGCTGCCGACAAGATCTATCCGCCCTCAAATGTAGTTTGTCTGCTTATCTGTGCCAAGATAGAGGACCCCCTCGCCCCGTCCTCCGTGCCCCCACCACCCAATCAACCCCTCCCTCCACACACACAACCCAGTAATAATAAAATTAGACTGAGGCAGAGAGCTGCCTTAAAGAGAACATGGGCAATGAACACCAAGCTCCAGATATGTGATTTGATGTGATGCGATGTGGCACATGCACATGCTGTCTGCTGTCCATACATGAAAGCTGGCATATGATATGCAGTTATGACAGATACTCTCAAGATTTTAAAGGTCAGAATAACTGATTTGGTATCAGAGCCACTGGGCTATTTGTTACACTGATGCTCAAATACTAAAAAAAGCGTACATACTTAACAGATGTGACTTTTGGGGTATTAACACGTGGGAGGGTTTTGTTAAATTATTCAGATGTTTGACTGGATGGCTAAAAAAGTGGCTGTAGTTTCTCTGATGAGACTTTGGCCTTCATCTTCACCTCCCTTACCTCCATTTCTGAACAGGAGGTAAAGAATGAGACAAATAAAAAGAATAATAAATCTCACACTCACTTTCACCCCTTAATATAACTGGAGCTACAGCTACTAGGACCTTCAAGCTAACAAGTTAAGTGGACTATTACAGCACATAATGAGATGGTTCAGCAGGTCTAAATCCAAAAAGCATCAGGTCCTGAATCCCAAATGTCATCTGATTTGATAAATTTATTTATTCATCTGCAACAGAGTCCAGTATAAGTCATCAAAACACTGAACTTTTAAACAGGTTATAAAAAGAAGATTTCAATGAAAATTTCTCAAAAATGTCTCAAATATATACACATTTTTTCCATAGTATACTGGACATTCACAAAGGCAGAGATACTTAAAACAGGGACATTAAATAAAACCCTTAAAAGACTTTTCTGAAGTTCTACGCCAACCAAAATTAATAATATTATTCTGGAGTTAGCAACTTTTCAAAGTGTTTCAAGATTTGCAGAGAGAATAAATCAACTTAATGTTAAGTTATCAGGAAAAAAACATTACTGCACAGTCGACTGAACCGCAAATATATTACAATAAATATAAATGTGCATTTCTTGATGATATCTTCCTGAATATTTATCAGCTTCGGTGTTCATCATGTAAAGGCTTGATACTGGTGGCCCATATCTACCAAAATACATGAATCCACCCAGGATTTGATTCAAAAATCTGTTAATTTAGTTTCTTTTTTAAGCAAAAAGGGGCAAAACTCATAACCAAAAAAAGGTTGTTTTTCAGTCGGCTCTATTTACCATTTTATGTGACTAGTTTTGAGTGAGTGGCTTCAAGAAATGGAAAAGCAAAGCTTGTTTTTGCGAATTAAAAGCGTAACTTTTCAATGATGCCAGGAGCGCGAGAGGAGCCGGAGAAAAGAAATCGAGTCAAGTTGCAGCAGCTTTGCCCCAGTTGTAGACACGTGCAGCCACCCAACTGCACTCCTCCAGCGTTTTCACCGCATTACCCAGAAACGCTGCGTTCGTGTGACCCAATTTATCAGCCTCTCCTCCCCATTCATCTGCTCTCACAGATGCACTACAGGAGGCTCCATAAGCAGCAGAGCATTCATCACCTCTGAGTAGTGAGGTCCTCCGATTTCATCCTGTTGGCCCGTTCTACAACCATATTCCCCACAGGCGGGACAGCAGCTCCATATGTGGCTGATGATTATAATAGTGTGGCGGGCTGGCAGCAGCAGGCACTGCTTTAGCTGAGGTGCATTTGTGCGTGCATTTTGTGCTTGTGTTCTATAAAATATGTAATCAAATATAAGCTTAGCAGGTTTTTTTTTTTCTTCCACTGACAGTCAATTTAAATATTGTATCTGCCACATCTCCTTACTGCAGGGCTTTTTCAACCCCCTGGAGGTAATTGAAATCTTTAGTTCTGCCTAGAGGAGCTATCAAACTCAATTCTCATGCGATTTCGTATCCCTTGATTCATGTTTTTCTCTTCTCACTGAGCACAGCATGCTCCCCTGATTTAGATCATTTACAGTTTCAGTAATCAAACATTAAATGACAGTAAAAGTTTATTCTCTTGCACAAAACTGAAGGATCTCTTTATTCACAATGTTTAAAAGAGGTGTAGATTGAACTTTATGGTCATTTTGAAGCTTAAGTTGATGTTTCTGATATTTAGTCTCTTGCTTATTAATAAAAGAGAAATCCAAGTCAGATTAAAGCAAAACAATTCAACAGTACCAAAGACTGCAGCCTCTGAAACAACCACACAGCTGAATAAACATTATTATTACAGCCCTCAAAAAGCTTAGATTTATTGCAGGACAGCTGTATTACAGACTGCGTTGGTTTAAGCTTTGTGTACTGAATAAACTGGAAACTGAGCGTATAATGAAGTCGATTCAGCCGGTAGGTTGTCTGTTGGTGTTGCTTTCATGTGGCAAACGTGGAAAACAAGAGAGAGGAAGCAGAGAAGTTAATCATGTTTGACTTTACATTTATCTCTCAGTTGCCACATAGTGAGAATGCAGGAAAGTATTAAGGTTTAAGTTTAAATTGTTCTGCATTGATCTCTGTCGGGAAATTTTGTTCCCTGCATTCAACCCTTCTTAAAAACATCAGCAATAGTAGCTGCCAAGAAATTCAGTGCAAAACTGGGGTCTTGGTCATGGACACTAACAGGAACATTTAGGCTAACTTTCATGTTTCTGATAGAATGCACATTAAAAAAAATAAAGGAAAACAGTTAAAATACTAAAATCCAAAAAGATCCTTTGGCTTTAAACACCTGCAGTTAACTTACCCTGTCTCCTTAAAACTTCATGTATAAACTGTAAACTGAGTGTAACAAATTCATTTTAAACAAACATAACATTTATTTCTTTATCTTTATATATTTAATTGACTTAATAGGGAAACATGTTTAAACATACTTTAAGAATCACAAAAACTTCATACAAAACATACAGATGAAATATTAACCAACAACTTACCCAATATCCTCAACAACATTCACCCATAGAAACTTAGTCACAATTAAAAACACGCACTTCCTTCCTGTGAACATAAACCAGGCCGTCCTCATTACATATCTGACAGAACACATTAACAGCACATAAATGTAATTTCCAGGAAAAGCAGGGTTGTTCATCCACTTTTTCTCTGATGGAGGCGGAGAGAAGAAAAGTGCAAATGTGAAAAAAAAAAAGGAAATTAGAAGTGCAGCTACAACTGTCAAAGGTAGCTCTTGAAAGTGAATCAAATAGAGGAAAAGTTCATCCCTGAGCAGGAATAGATTAATTTGCCTGGAGGGGGGTTGGAAAAAATAAGCGGTGGGACCCTGTTGAGCACCCTGTTTCTCTCACTCTTACCCGTTCACCAAGCAAGCATTTAACTAAAAAAATGTACTCCAGTAAAGTAGAGTTCAGCCTCTCTGTAAAACGGAGCTTCGGGATTGGCTAATAATTCAGGTGTCGCCTTAATGTCCTTATTATTGCAGCATACTGTATTCTGTTAACCTGGATCCCCTCAGGCCCTCTAAAGGTCCGGGGCCTCACTGCAGTTAGTCAATTTGACTGATTGTTAATTCAACCTGCTAACAGGGAGTTATCACTTGAATTGCACTCCTGTCTTCTAGAAATTACATTCATTTAAAACCAAATTGAATTTGTACTTATGTTGAGACAAGACAATCATGTTGAGACACAATGTTTCTTTCAACAAAAGGCACACTACATATATGTACTGTGAGTCACGTGGAGGTGATCAGGCTGGGTGGTGCAGGGCTGTGATACCAGAATCAAGAGTTTGCATTAACACTTCCTGCCTTTGGTTAGCATTAAGTAACTAAAGCACTCTGGTTATGGTATGAAACAGATTGTGCATTAAAGTAAATGTTAATTATAAAATTGCATGTCTCAGATACTGTTGACCTCTTCTTGCTTTAAAAGAGACCATGATCGTTCTCTAACCTTAACCAAGTGCTGCTGGAGCACATAAAAGAATAATGAATAATGATAATGCATAATGAATAATGAATAATGCTGTATGTTACTAGGTCACTACAAGTGGATAGTGTTTAGAAAGATTGCCTATAATTGCAGCATATACAAAACATCTAAAACATAGTGCCAATGAACTTACCAGTACATTAAATCTACAATTTTTAACATTTGCTAATACCTAAAAACAACTATATATTTTTAATTAACTTAATTGAATTGTGTTCTTACATTATCCTTAATGGATCCCAAATGTCTTTAACGTTTCTTAAACTCAAATTTCATTGGAGGTAACTGTACATTACATGTAGCCTGATTCTGAGATAACAGCAGTCAGAAAATGAGGAAGGAGATCAGCAAATGTAATGTGAATAAAACTTTAATACATTCTCTTGTCTGTGAACATTTCTGCCTGACTCAGTCAGAAAGATTTCTATCTGCAACGCTGGCTTATTACAGTGAAATTTAAAAAAAAAAAAAAATCCCATGATCCAACACTACTTCACAACATTACAAAACTACATCTTTAGTCATCATTATTTCAACAGAGGCATCAAGCCACATAGTTACATATTGTGCATTTCGGTATCAATATTGTTTTTCATTTACCAGGTACTTTAATTAACACTGCTACCTCATTATGTTTATGAAGAACATAATTTGGTTGGCATTATGTTTCCCTCAAACTGTTTCTGCTGTTGCAAATGAGTTGTACATAAATGTAATTTCTTGATGACTGAGCTGCAAATTGACCTTCATGAGGAAAACCTGGAATAGATTTGCTAATGCTTCATTATTATCCTTTATTTATTTGTGTCATTATTAGAAAAAGTTGCAAGGGAGGGCTGGTTTTAACTCGGTGACTATCAACCACAGCTATAGAGGCTCATATGTAGGTAAGATGCAAAATGAGTGTTTCACTTTTAATAGCTGATGACATTTAATTTTCCTAAATGTCTGCTCAGGCTGGGTAATTGCAGTTGCTCTAATTTGGAACTTTGTATCTTTTTTAATTAAATGAAGATCTCTCTCGGCATGGCGCCTGCAGGGAACAGATTCTATACTTTTGATGCGGAGTTGCACTGAGCGACAAGCATCTGGCACATCAACAGCGGTCAGCATGACGTCTTCTGACGAGACCCTTTAGCTCACTTCTCATCAGAGCATCACAGTTGGAGACTACCCTGATGTTTCGCTCTAATCAGCCATCAAGTGTCATATTCAGAAGGTTTCACTCAGGCTTGTGTGCGGCCTTCTGCTTTGAGTTTATACCAAACAAGACGGAACGACTGAAGAAGGAGCTCCTCGCCGAGACAACAGTGGCACCACTTGTTTGTGTTCGCGATCTGTGTGAGATCTTGACCTTGCGATGCCATTGTAATGAGAGGCAGTTGAATATTTCACTTATCATTAGCGGCATGATTAGCTGCCAATGGGCTGTGCCTGGCGTGGTTTAATCCTCCAAGTCTCCAGAGTGCGATAACATATGAGATGACAACAGTTTCACACCCAGTTTCACACCTCCTGTGGTTCCATTCGTCGCAGCAGCCTAATCACTCATGAGAGATTAATGAGAGACGTTGAGGTGTGGTGGGAGATTCACTAATTACACCCACACATACTATATTCTAGTCAGAGGAATAGACAGTTTGTGTGTATGTGTATGTGTGCGTGTGTGCATGTGTGTGTAAGCTTCCTTTAAAGTACAGTTTTACGAGGCACCTGTTACTTTACGGTGGGAGAAGCTGAGCTACAACAAAGGGGCCGTCAAGAGATAAGAAGAAATAGTTAAAGTTCTTTGAGGAAATGTTGACATCTAGAGTACGGCTGGAAAAACAAAGTCTCATTAATGCAAAATAACGCTAATTGGGATTAAAAGAGTTGTAGTGAAAATTATTTTTTTAAAAAAAAGACTGGCTGGCTGTGAGAAACAGCGTTATGAAAGCAAACCAAATAACCCATCTGCGCCATCACAGCAAAAAAAAGTGTCAGACATGCTAACTTTCCTCTGTATGTACTGTCAGTCACTTCTATATTTCCTCTCAGGCACATTTCTGCCAACTGCAGCAGCAGTCTGAAAGGAAACTCATACCAACTGTGGAGTTTTCAGAGCAGAATAAAAGATATTTCATTGCAGGGGGATTTGTAACATCAGATTCGTGAACAACTTTGACGAATAAATGACCAAAGAAGAAAATAATTCTCTTTTTTCTTTCATAGACAAACAAGTTTTGGCCTTGGGGACGATATTAAAACTGCAATGGGGCATGTGGCTGAATATTATGATCTACTCTTTACAGGAAAGAGACCCTTGACAGCTTTATAATTATTTCAGTGGACCCCCTCCTAATTTAACATAAAATGCAACAATGTTGAGTTGGTATAGTTTGTTTTCTCATATAATCTTAAAGATGCTATAATATATATCTTTAAAATAAAAAAACATTAAAACATGAATAAAAAATAACCTAACTACATAAAGGGATCATGTGTCATGAAACTGCAGAGAGTTTTTATGTGAATCTGCAGCTTCCCTCAGCTTTATGTCAGATAATAGTGCTTTTATCTCATTGTTTTGCTGTACACCTAAAACAGTTTCACTTCTATTTCATCATTCTCACATTGTTTGTTTTCACTTGCAGCAGGCAGCTGTTTTTGGTGAAAACGCTCTGATAAAATCACTCTGCATTTCAAATGTATAAAATATTACTTTGTGACTGCTGGATGTTTCAATAAGCAACTGTTCGCTAACATGTTTGTCATATCAGCTAAATAAGTCAGTGTTGCATTCACAACTTGTTTTCCTGCTCTGAAGTGGCCAGAGATGATGCTGCAGGTTCAAGAATTTAAAATCGTGTGTGACTTTAAACAGTATGTTAATGAAACAATAATCTTCAAATAGTACACAAATTTACAAAAGTCACATTTATTAACATTCTACCCTCTATTTTTGAAACAATACAATGTGAACAGTTAAAACAGCCAATAACAACAGCAGCTCTTTGCAGCTCAAGGGCTGCATGGCAAACTAAAATATAAATCTGGAGAGATATTAATCAGGACCCCCTCTCTTTATCAAAGAGATAAAATACATCAAATCTGAGTTTCTATTTTATTGAACCCCCTCTCTTTCAGTAGTAATTATCATAAAGTCCTTCGGGAAGCTAAAATGACAAGTGTAATGAGACAATAAAACCAAACTTTGTCAAAAATATGTCACACTGCTCTCTCATTTACATTTAATGAAACTACTCCCCAACATTGTGTGTGTGTGTGTGTGTGTGTGTGTGCTGCGTCACGTCATGACAACACTGATAAGACACTGTGACAGTGAGTAGAAAAAACAAAGGGTGGCTGTTTTGAGACGGCTGTTCGGTGTTTCCCCTCAGCTTCATTAATGCTGTCGTGCAGACTGAAGTCAAAGTTCCTGTGCTCAGCGGTTTTGATCATGACAACTTTTATCTCAGCTACACTGGATCTCTGCTGTGTTTGATACTCATATTGCCTGTCCACAATGCCGCTGAATCAAAATCGGGTCTTTTAATACATGAATACTGTCAGAACAACAAACGGTAAAACAGTTATTCACGGTCGAGTTTCATAAAGAGGCTGCTTGTGTATCTTAATTATTTCCATGACCCATGTGCAATTAAAGAGGACACCTTTTGGCTATTTATTTAGTTCAAAGAGAACACAGAGAGGGGAAAAAAAACCCTAATTGTCTCATTAATTACTCTCTGCATGAAATAATGACCAAAACAAGGTATCCACAGTTCTTTTGTAACCCACAAAAGAAGGCAGGGGTGGGGTGGCAGCCAAATAAAACATGTTTCAACCTCTTTCACAAAAAGGCATTATGCTGGAAGAGAGAGAGACAAAGGAAAAGAGGGCAAAGGAGAGCAGGAGTGGTGGGGAGAGAAAATAGGGGTAAAGATTGAATTGAAAGAGTAAAAAAAAAACGCTGTTGAATTTAAAAAAAAAAAAGACAAATGCAAAACACATCAAACAGAAAGGAAAGAGAGACAGAAGGAGAAAAGATTGGCTGTGAGGTAACATGGTGTTTGTCCAGGCCTTTTGGAGCCTGCCCAGTTCTCTCTCCCACCGAACGTGGTAAATAGCCTGTTTTAACACACTGTTCAGATGCTGAGACACAGCACAAAAACAAACCAAATCAACAGTGAATTAAAGACTCCTCAGGGAAGCCACAGAGGAACATTAGAGGAGGTGTTTTGGAGAGACAGATCCACCAATTAACTGTTCTGAGAGGTCCAGGACTCTCACGCCGGCTACGTTTTCCAGACTTGCTGTATTCAGTGGGTGGAATTAGATGAATAAAAGAGGAAATGTAGCCTATCTTGTTTTCATGCTATTGTTTACTGTCACCATAGGGAGCTAGTGACACTTTATTAGCCTGAATATGTCTGTTATAGAGGCAGAAGCAGCCTAAGAAATGCAAACTTTCAAAATAAACCCCATTAATATTTGCATCCCGAGACATCTGCTGTGCGAGCATGAGTGTATTTGTTCATTCTTGTCATGTTTCCGACTTGAAGAGTCCTCCCCCCCCATCCTCCCTTGCATACACACACATATATAGACACACATTCTCTCTCTGCTCTTCTTCTTCCATCTAAATTGGGCCCAGTTATCCTGCGGCTGAGCTAGTAAAAAAAAAAAAAAAAAAAAAGGATAATGCAGGAGCACTTCAGAGGGCAGCCCCTCACTGCCCTCTGCGTGGCTGTGCCCGGCCGTGCTGGAGCCACGCCTAACTGGGTGCACAGCTCTGAGGCCTTTACTGACATAAATCTGCACAGCAAAGCAACTGTGTGGCAACGCTTATTTAGTTTACCAGCTGTAGCTGCTGAACCCAAAGCAATGAGGCTTCTCTTTCCCTTAGAAAGTAAATGAGAGCACTTGAAATGCTCAAACTGAATTTTTTTGTATGTATTTTCTTCTTCACCCCCCTCCTTCCCACTTGCACACTTGACTGTTCCATCGTCAGAGGCCCTCCATCTTGTCAGAATGAGGTGAACTAATGGGCCGTGGCTGAACAGCCTGAGCTCAGAGGCTATCAGTTCCCCCTGGAAGGCCAGGCAGGCAGAGGAGGAGGAGAAGAAAGGAGAGGTCCTTCTCTTTCTTCGGCTATAATATTTCAGTTTTGCCTCATATAAATGCACGAATCAGAAGAAATGGTTTAGTTTATCGTTAATGTTTATACACATTAGCTGTCCTCATTCCTTCTGCTTCGATTTTATGTGAATGTTCATATTTGTGCTAGCTACAAGAAAGTAGCTAGTAGCTAATTTACTTAATTTCACCGCCAATTAATTTGACTGTCTTCTATCATTCTGTCTTTCTGTCTTCCTTTGGTTTACAGTCATGCTAGCAATGTGTAAAGACAACGTGTGTCCATTATCTCATATCAACTCTGGATAATGTCCTGAAAATCAGGTCTGGACATCGTCTGGAACTTCCCCTTCACATGAGTTACATGCAACAGGAGATTTTCCATGTCTAACATGTTTTCACTTGGTTTGGGTGAGGAGTGGTGCAAAAATAGAGCTTGCAAGAGGCGAGACATGCGCATGACAGAAAAGTCAACGGCATGCCCTCTTGCTTGCCGTCCTTTTCATGTGTGTTCCAACCAATTCAGACATTTACTTGCACATACAGCTTTGCAGGATCATATCTTGTAAGTTTAGGGTTGCAGTGCATGTCTGAAAGGTTCTGCAGTCTGTTGGTCTGTCTGTTAGTCCACCACTTGGGTCTAGACTGAAACATCTCAATAGCTACTGGATACATGTTGTTATGCCCAGCCTAGGGATGCACAGACACAACAGGAAAAGAGCCCCATCTTTCCCAAGTTGCCAAACAACAAACAAAACAATTCTAACCGGGGAGGATATAACTGACCTAACAAAACAAAGGAACAAAAAGACATAAGCCTTACCTCCTTGACTAGCAAAAGCAGGAGAGAAAATAGGTTAACAAAACTGGCAGTCCACCCCTACTAACAAATATCACCACTACTAACAGGCGAAGTGTGGCCGGTTCGGAGAAGCGGGAGATGAGGAACGCCTGCTGCCCAGTGCCTTGGCCCTTTATATAGCAGGTAACCTCCGGAAACAGCCAATTACCAGCCAGGACTGAAACCAATCGACCAATCCTCTCTCGGCAATGACACACACACTAATCTACAGAAACAAGACAAAGGAAACACAGACAAGGAAACACAGAACACAAAAAAACAGAAATTACAACTACAGTCATAACACGTCAATGAACTCTTCCAGACATTCATGGTTTCCATAGGAATTCCACTGGCTTTGGCGATCCCTCACTTTTCCTCTAGCACCATCAAGAGGTTGGATGAATTTCCTTGAAGTGTGGTACACATAGTAATGGTCATCATCAGGTCATAGTCTTCTGTCTAATACATTTGCCTAGAACTGACTACTATAACTACTCGCAATAAGCCTACTTTGGTTCAATGCTAAATAGTAAATGCTTGCTTTTCTATGTCTCTGTGACCTTAAAGCTTGTCATGACTGTGTGTAACATGATTAACTTAATAAATCAAATGGTCAGAAGTAGGGCTGCACGATATGGCCTAAAACCAATATCTCGATATTTTTAGGCTATATCGCGATACACGATATATATCT
>JAPZDY010000004.1:6107618-6120194 GCA_029783645.1 Ctenochaetus hawaiiensis | reverse complement strand
GCTTAAAACATTTACGTGACAATTTGTACTCGATGGTCGCGATATAGTCATTTCATACATCTCATCAGATTTATACACCGATACATCGCGTATATTCGATATATCGTGCAGCCCTAGTCAGAAGGGTTATTAGACCCAAAGACCCATATGCCACTCAAACACTTGCTACTTAGAAATCTAATTGGTCTTAATAAAAACAGTAACCTTGTCCATCGTCATTAAGTTTTGTAAGGCCACATCAGACGACCTTATAGTTGATTGTGAGTTATCGTTGGGGGCTGATGTACAGTAGAATAAAATGCTTCATGCAATAGCAGCACAGATTAAAGGCCTTAGGTATGGAAAGGACATAGCAGTAGTTGGACGGCTTTTGCTACTATAGGTGACACAAGGTAACACAGCAGGGCTATTCAGGGGAGCTTTGCAAGGCCAGGTTGTGACAGTTGTGTCCCAGTCCATAAGCTGGGGGGCATTTTGTAACAAAGATGACCAGCGCAAGGTGCCAAAGCCAGTCTGTCTAACAAACGCTCCACCAGCCCCAGGCCATGCCAGCCTTGGCCAGGAAGAGACGGAGATGGTCTGGGGGGAACGGGGGGAACGGGGGGCCTCCCCGCTCCTCCGCGGTCACGTGCAAGCTGGAGAGCACAGACTGCTCCTTCCATTGGGACCACAATGAATGGAGGTGTAATTGGCCATATCCAGTGATAGATGGCTGTTCAACCTTTGTTACTCATCGGTGGCAGGATGCATGGAGGCTTGTCTCACAATATGAGGTTGATTGTGCAGTCTATTAAACACCAGTCTCAGGAGGAAATGTTACTTACTGGAAAGCTGCGGCTTGAAGAAATCTCAAGAATGATCTGATTTTTAAAAAAATCAACACGTGTTCGGTGATTGCCCCTTATATTTTTGAGACGGTAAACACGACTGATAATCTGATCAGACTTAATGAATCATTATAATTCATGGAAGCAACCAGGAAGATAGATCTCAATGTAATTGTTGGAAATTACAACCCTTTGTCTCACTGACATGAATCAGAGATGTAAATTATGGTCTTCTTTTATTGCATACAATCGATCATATAAAGTGAATTCACCACTTTATGAGCATTAAATATATAATTATGAAGAATTAAAAGCAGGAGCAAGACTCCTTACAGTGTGTTTTGATTGACCTGGATATTGACTAAATGCATCTTTTTGACAAACTGATCAAACATCAAGGTTATAATTGTTTCACTACATGAAAAACACTCAGATCCCATCTCCTCTCATCAAACTGATGCTGCATGACAAGATATATATACCTGCATGTTACCCAGGGGGCCTAGTTAACTTTGTAAAGGTATATGCTCAAACACCTCGCCTGAAGAAATCAATGGCTTACATGATTGATATGCTTAATGTTGAGGAAGAGAGAGTTCCCATACATCAGGTTTTCTCACAGCATGCCTGTCTTTGTTCAGTAATCCGGTCATGGGGTAAAAGATTCTGATGCAAGCTGGAAACAGACATCTCAGGAGATGATTTGTGAAACACAGGCAGACAGAGACAAAGACGGCAGCGGCAGCGGCGGGTTGATGGAAGAAAATAAAGAAATGCAAGCAGAAATAAAACTGACTTTCCTCAAGGAAGTTTTCCCTTACACTTGAGAGAGGTAGTACTAAAGTGAACAAATTAATAAATAAAGGGTGGCTTTTGTCAAGGGCTTTTGACATCCCCCAACAGTTGAGAGTAGCTGGAGAAACGAGTGATGCTCGTTAACTCTGACCCAAATCATAAGAGACACTGGGAGCTGTTAAAACACAGAGCAGATTGGGGAGTCTGGGTGACCTAGATAGCATTGCTTTTGACAAGCAGCCGTACATCACATTAAATCGCTCTTCCGTCTAATACAATGAGGCATATCTCCCTCGTTGGTAATGAAAATTACATTCTGATAAGGTTCTTTGTGACATGGAAAATACCTCTCCCATCACTGACACTCCAAGGCTCTTTCAGAGACTTACTTATGGGAAGATTGCCCCTTTCGCCCGGACCTGGGTGACATTATCTGCCTCATAAGCACACATGAGGGGTGACACACGGTCTAGACAGCCATGCTCAAGGAGAACGGGTGGCAATGGGGCGACCTCAATGAGCTGCTGTTAAAGGGAATGAAATGTGCCTTTACATCACAGTTGAAGGGTTGAAGGACTTGTCTGCAGGAGAATAAGGAGGCACTATAGAGGCACTATTTCATAGATCAATTCGTTTTAAACATATATATTGCAATGCATAAGGCTGTGCATATTTACACTGAAAATTGTCCATTTGCAAGGCCTGCCTAACCCAAACTGCAAAAAAACAACATATTTAATAACATATGTGATTACTATTGCAGAATAGTAGCATATAGATTTTGGCTGGCTAAGGTGCCACAGGCATATTTTGTGGTTTCACAAATGTGGCCATTAGCTTTGCATACAGCTTCAAATTTGTATATATCACCAACTGCTGATAATCCATCTCTGAAGATTTATGCAAAAAAAAAAAAAACACAATACAAGTGGAGGTGAATGGTATTCCATTTGGGGCAACATCTTAACAGCAACATCTTTACACAGAGACAGTGTCCCAGTTACCCTGGTTAATCCACAATCCTCACTGTGAACAGCTTTCATCTGGACTATTTTTGTGAAAGACAGTAGTTCAAATGAAAACTGCTCACATCGAGGTCCATGGCTTATCCAGATTAACAGGGACTCTGTTTCTGAAAAGATGTATGTCTGTAGATTTTTTAAATGCAGCACAAATTAAATTTATTTTACCCATATTATATTATTGAGATGGAAAAGGGGTCTCATTACTATGTTAAGACTGAATGTAAAACAAATTGTAGTTATAGCACAACTGCAGTTACGTTAAATGCTAACTGGTTATAAAGAACTCAGGGAGGCACAAATTTAGGGCAGACATGACCATGTAAAGTTATTTATAGAAAGGAATGAACAGAAAGAACTGAGGTTCTGGTGACTTCTGAGAACAATTTCATTTATTTGCATGTTGCTAGCCAGTTATGGCTACCACTTGTTTAGTCGGGACTTTGGCTGCTTTGTGCTTCTGAGCGAATCCAAAAACTGTAGTAGTTAAATCCATGTTAAATCCCACCAAGCTCCGTTAGGTTCAGTTGAAAAGACACTTTAGAGAACTTTTTTCTCAACCTATATGCAAAAAAAAAGCTAAGTGTGATGTAAGGCGTTTTGAAATGTAGGTAACCCTTATACATCCCATTGTTTTATATCTGACAACAGAAACATTTTCAGGAGGGAGAAAACCCCATAATAAAATAAGTTATTAAAATGCTTTAAAAAATATCACCCCTATCACGCTCACATCCTCACTCTCACCACACACACTCACAATGTCACACAATGTCACACAGGATAATGTGTACCCGGTGCTCGATGTGCAGCAGCTCTTTTTAGGCCAGGATAGGCTGAAGACCTCTTTTTCCAACAATGGCCCATCACCATGCCAACAGAAGCGGTGCCAGTCTCGGTGCCAGCTTGGCACGGCCCCCGTGTTAGCAGTGGATGATTCAAGGGCATTAAAGTACAATGTGGGGGGTTCCAGTTTATGGTCCTCCGTGCCAGGATTTTCACCAGAGTTTGCTTTGAAACAGCCTGACATTCGTTACTCTCCGCTACTTCCCCTCCTCTCGTGCTGTTGGCCAGAGCTGGAAGCATTTACCATCAATCTTCAGAAAATTTGCTTTGCATGCACAGAAGCGTCGGTCATGCTTTAATGTTCTATATTTACTCACAAGCAGTACATAAAACAAGAGCGTTAAATTTTTCGCCACAGGTCTCCTTCAAGGGTGGGCTCCGAACAGCATGCTTTCTGCCGCACCCTCATTAAAGATTGATGATCCAGAAGAGATAATAACATGTATGTTGTGTTGTTAAATTGCTGCCTGCCATTTCATGTGTTAAATTAATGCTTTAATGAGTGATTGAGGGGAATGTGTTTGTCGTTTTAATTTTTTAACACCTCTTGTTTAACAAAAAAACTGTCATCCCTGTCTTCTCGCCTTGCAGCGCTTGGAGCTTGTAACTGTGATGGGCTGTCGAACTGCAACTGAAGTACCAAAGAATAACATCCACTCCTGACCTGCTCTGAAGAACATTATTTCATTCAATCAATGTTGCAGTCTCCCCAGAGGGGAATTACTCCTGAGTAATAGGTGGACCCTCAGAAAAGAGCAGCAGTGGACCATGTGATACTTGACCTTCACAGAGAGAACTCAGGTACACTCCAGAAGATGTTAAATCTGATCTGAAGCTGCCCTCGAGAGGATCAACCAGCCCATAATTCAATCATCTTTTCATGTGTTCTGTAGCAATACTCGAACACTATGGGCCAACAGTAACGGAGTGTTGTTACCAATGCTGGTTCTTCATTTACTGAGGAGTACCAGACATCTCACCATGGATTTGAATGAGTATCTCTTCACCAAAGAGTGACTGTGAGATAGACTGAAGTAGCGGGAACTGGACACTGGGAGTTTGGAGGATTAGCTAGAGTGCTGCTAACCCATGGTGGATCTGCTTTAAGCAGGACAAGGGACTCAGCAGTGGAGGATGTCAGCGGAGGCCGAGCTCCAGCCGGGTGTCAAAACCAGCCAGCGAAAGGAGTCCAGGAGGATCAAAGGTATGTGAATTTCTACTTTCCAAATTCTCTCATCTTTGCCACATTAAGGCATTAGCATAAAAATCCTGCATGCATGTTAAATAATAGGTTCATTCTGTGTCATAAAGCAAGATTTTGAAAAAAGCCTAATTTACAATGGTGAAGGAAAAAAGTCAAAATATGACCAGAGACATGCAAAAAAAGGGAGTCGGGATAAAATGGGAAAGTGGCAGCTTTCTCATGTTTGGCAGGCAGTGAACATAACCTGAAGTCATGTTTGGATGAAACTAAATAACGCCGGACTACATGAAGAGAGAAGCTTCACTCAGTCAAGTCCGCCGAGAGGCTCCCTGTCCATCCCAGGGATCCAGATGTAGTAACAGCTATTCCATGTAGCCCCAGGGTTTGGTAGCGTCATGATTTAGGTGTCATGGACAGGGTAATTCACAGCCTGTCGCTTTGATAAACCGCGTAAGTGATGTAATGGTATGAGGCATTCTGTGAACATTCACTGGGAGATTGAAATGGGATTGAATTGGCTGAGAGGAGGAAAAAAAAAGTGGAGATAGAGGCAGAAAGAGTGAGATTCCATGGGGATGGTGAAAAAAGAGGACGCTTTCTCGTTCGTCCTGCCTCTCCTCATCCTTTTTTTTCTCATTTCTCCATCCATGAATAAAGCCACTCCAGCTAGTTCAGTAAATCTGGCTTTTTGCGGGCTCGCTGTAACGAGGCCGTGGGGCCAGGTCCTCTGTGGCTGTCTCACTGGCCCTGTCGACTTGCTCAGATAAATGGCCGGGCTGGAGGAGGGCCCATTGATTTGAGTTAAGTGGAGGGGGGAGAGCTGAGCAAGGGGAGCTATTACACACGTGGCCATGCAGCTCATCGGAGGGGGCTATCACTATCAGCACAGGCTATCAACCCATGACTTTACCATGCTAATCACATGTGCTGCGGGGACCATTGTCACATTCAGCAAAGATGTTATTTAGATCCATATAAATGGAAATAGGGCACCAAAAATGCATGCAGCCTGGGAGGCAGCACAGCGTGCAGTGGTTGTGAACAGGCTCGAGTCCGGTGAAGTTCACTGCTGAGGATCTGGTTGATGACATGTATTAAGACAAAGCACTGCTTTTATTCATACGATACGATTTGGTAGCAACAGAAAAAAATCCAGGTCATTTAAAGGATAAGGTTGTCATCATCATACTTTTTTTTTTATCCTGTCAACACTCCCCATGGAAAGTCAAGAAAACAAGCATGTGTAAATCTGTGTCTTATGCTTCGCTCACCTTTTTCTTAAACAGAGGCATAACCTCTTCAAACCTCTGTGAAGATAAACTTAAAAAAAAAACGGCACAATTACATTGGCTTATTTTTTTTTTAAATTTAAATGAAGCCCCAAAATTGCAGGAAGCTGTCATCTTTACAAAACGGTAAACAGGAATAAATAGTTCAGTGTTTACAGCAGGAGAGGGGTGTACGTGGGATTGACTGTAATTTATTTAACACGTTGGGCAGCAAACTCGAAAAGTAAAGTGAAGTGAAGACTTGTCACTGTTGTGGCCCAAAAAAATCATTTCAGCATGTCATCCTCTGTTGCCATTTTTACACTTCAGTTTGTTGACAAGTTAGAAATACTACATGTTCATTTGTGAGCTTTGGTGGTGCAGTTTTGACAAGACCAGGCTGTTTTACCTTACCTTCAGTCTCTAAGTTACTGTTAGCTAAACATCTTCAGATTTTAACATTAATTTCCTCTAAAATTTTGACAGCATTCTCACTGCTGGTAAACCATTTGCATTGCACAGTCAGAAGTTAGAGATTTTTTTTTCTGATTTCACAAGGAAAACGCTGTTGAATTTCCAGCCCTGACAGACATCCAATGACATGGCCGCTCGCCTTGGTTGGCTGTAGCAGTCATGGCAGACTCAGGCTGTCTGGAGCTACGCTCATTGATTTGATTGGCAGATAAGATGGGCTGCAAATTCAAACCAAAAACAAACAAACAAACAAAAAAAAACAAAAAACATTTCAAATCATTCCTCATGATTTAAACGCATAGTGCCCAGTGAATGGAAACTGTCTAAACATACACACAGGTCCATGTGCTGACCTGCGTTGTCCAGAGCTATTCCTGCACTGTGAAAAGATGCAAAGCAAAGGAATGAATGTTATGTTCACATGTTAGCTCTCCCCAAAAAGAATATATTTGGATCGAACAAGGTTGTAATCATTAACATTTTAATTATCAATTTATTTACATACTTTTTTCTTGGTAATTTTAACTGATTACAGGTGCATTTATATATTTTGACATAAGTGACTCTGTGACATTAAATCAGTTACTGTCAAACACTGAAAAGTATGGAAAATAACATACAGTCATTTAAGAAGCAACAGGCCAAACTTTATCATATTAAGCAGCCACAAAGAATCAGTGGCTGTTTCGCCGCAGTGACTGATCGCATTTCTCTAGAAGTCCCACATTTACAGTGAAGCTACAGGGTGCACGTATGCTCCAACTGTACAACTGGCTGGCTGGCACCCAGACAATACCACATGTAAGCAAGACAACACTGAAGTTACCGGAGAATTGATCCTCTTTTTTTGCTGAAAAGCTGCCATCTCTCCACCCACCTGAGCCAAGCTAAAGCTTTAAGACCTGTCTCTGCACATAAACACTGATATAACAGAACAGGATTGGGATTAACATTATCTGTAATGTTATTATTAAATTTTAAACTTTAATCCTTAAAACTATTTGTTGTTGTTTTATTTGTTTCTAAAATCTAATTGCAATGTTGTAATATGTAACTCGGTATAATATTATCATCCAGTTCTGGGTTTCAATAGCTGAATAGTTATTTGTTTAGGTTTTTAATAGGATTTGCTGAAAAAAATTTCTAGATGTCGTTTGCACTGCTTTTTCTTGTTTTTTAAAGAGCTTCATAATTCATTTAAAGCTCAACTTTTTTTCGCCTGGACCATATTTTCTCATATTTTTATATCTAAGTGTCTAAGGGGTGCAACAATTTTTAAAACTGGTCCAATTTTAAGTGAGAGTTCTGCAGAAAGATGCTGTGAAAATGGGTCTGTAATACCTACAAGTAACAGTGTTATTCTTGGTGTCTGACAACATCATGGAAAGAATCCCTACTGAGATTAACCTTTTGTTAAAAGGAAACTCTGCCGATTTTAACCAGTATTACTGCCTTTTAGGTAGTAAATACCAGTGAAGTTCCTTGAAGTTTGCCTGACCCAAGAGCTCTTCATTCTTTTGCTAGCTAAACTCCACCAACAGATGCAATATTTTTTATGCATTTTTAGTTGACTGTTGCTTTAATATGAGCCTTTTGTTACAAGTCAGCTGCCATATTGTTTCTTGCTTCAAAATGGATGACCATAGCCAAGCATCAGTCAACTCACAGTATGTCACCCACCAGAATTCATTAGTCCATTGTAGCTCAGTGCATTTTGGTAAATTGTCAGTTTTCTATCTTTTGAGCAGAAGGACATACCACAGCTTTTTTAAATTTCTGTTTTCTCTGATTATGTAGCACAAATTTACATAACATTTTGTCTTTCTACTGCAAAGACGGCTGAGTTTTTTATGAAGACCATCCTACCAGTTGTGAAATGTTTCTTTGAAGAGAATGATCCTTTTTTTTAACCAGAAACATTGGTTATATAAATGCCCACAAAGAACATGTGGCAGCAAAGCTTTATGGCAGCTCGCTGCAGATACTCTACCTTAAAGATAAACCCGTTTCAAAAATTGCTTTCCCTGTTAGTTACTTTGACATAAAACGTGAAAAAACAGGACCCAATTCATCTTTTTAAATACAGAAACTATATAAAAGTAGAACTCGGAGGATTCACTGGACACACTATCCTGTGTTTCGTTGAAGGGGTGTTAGAGCACTTGTTGGAAACCCTTCAGAAAAATCAAACCTCACTGCAGCAAACTCTGACTGCTGTGGTAAAGTCAAAGCTCCCCTCTATCCATCAACAGAATGGCTTTACATGCATGTCTTTACTCTATCTCCATAGCAACTGTTGCTCCCACACTGTAATCTGTGCACAAAAAAATGATTCATTTCAAAAAGAGAGGCAAGGAATAGAGAAAGAGAGACATTGAGAGGGACGGGGGGGAAAGGACGGAGATGCAGCAAACAGACACAGGAAGAGGCAAAGAGGCGAACAGAAGATTAAATCACCAGTCACCTCTAATACTGAATGTTTGACACTGGAAAGATTGTAAGAGGCCGCATGCACAAATACCAACCATTTCACCCTATGCAAACACTATTTCCCATATTTGACCACCCTTGCAGGTGCATTTATCTAGCAGTTCATCACACCGCTTCACCATGAATGTGATAATAGCATGATGGAGTCTCCACCCAATGAATGATTTCACCCATCACCACCCAGCTCACATCAATACCTGCATGTAGCTCTGCAATGATTTAGTGGTCCATCCACTGCATTGACAATACGCACAATAGCCCTCATTAAGTGTGTAACTGCTTTAATGATCAGAGGTCAAAGCGAACCTCGATCTTGTGTTTAAGGCCAATTTCAGGTGAAGGAATTTGATCAGTATGGGTTGGACGAGGGAGCATGTGCCACTGTTGATGTTTGGAAATGTGTATCTGTGTGCTTGCTGAGGCTCATGAAAGTTATTTTGTGCACATGAGGGAGGCAGATGGCAGGGACAGATTTGCCTTCTTCAGACATTCATTCTCTTTACTGCTGCTTAAAGTCATTAGCCCACTGCACTGATAGGAAATACCCAGTGTTTTCATTTTAAATGCCCAGCGCAGGGATGCATAAAGTAATGTCTAAAATTACACACTGCATGTAGGTGAACGCTCCACTCAGTAGCCTGTATTATACACTGAATAGGTTGTGTGTGTGGCCTACAAGCAGGCAGGGACGTTGACAGGAAGAGACAGGCAGACATGGATACACACTCAGAAAGGTTCAAAGGTTAAGCTGCCTCGATGCCCGGATCCCCAACAAAAAGTTTCTTGTTGCCAAGTCCTTATATCTGGAGGGGCACTTCTGACTCTCCATCTGTTGCCATCTGTCCCCTCACTGTCCCCATTCTAGTGTGGCAAGAAGGAGGATGCAACACTGTGATCAGAGACAAGCCCTGAAACAGTATGGAGCAGGGCAAGCAGTAATTGTTCTCTCCATGCTCCTGGTTTAGGGCCTGTTTGTCAGGTGGGTGATAGTAGCGTTTGATTTGAGGCCGTCGGATGTCAAGGCTGTTCAATCTCAGCGCCATTTTTTTTAAAGATTTGGTCATTTTATGGCACTCAGGTCTTAAATGGATCTAAAATGAGTGAAACAGGAAATATTGGGAGCAGAGAGATGTGACAGAGGTCTGCATCTTAGACCACCAGGACTCCCAAATGGCTGGCATGCTGTCCAATGTGTAGTACACACTCATATGCGGACCAACAGCAGACTATGCTTAAGGCAGCCCTCTGTCAGACAAATTATGAGCATCGGAATTATGAGCCAGAAATATTGCGAGGACCATTCAACCTTGGGTAATTGTGAAGCCAGAGGAATATGTGTCACCCCCCTTTACACACATACACCTTCTCTCGCTCTCTTCTCCTTTCTTACAGTGTGTGTAACAACATGAAACAGCATGCCCCGCAGCTCTTTAGTTTTCAAATACAACTCACTCCCTTGTCTGGATCTGAACCCTGAGCACGTAGCGTACGAGTTATGCCACTGTGTCAAGACTCTCATTTGGTATGCAAGGCCTACTTTTCTGAGGATCTGTGCATAAACCTCTAAATCTCTCCTGAAGTGTTATTAGGGGGAAACGGCACGCTGTATGTAAAGAAACAAATGGCACAGAACATCTGGTTAAGACTCATCTGAGAGAGCTGCACTGAATAGGACCAATCGTGTTTAAAATGCAACTGGAGCAGCATGCATTTTACATTACATTACAGAGCGTATGAGTCAGTAATATCGGGATGGAATACATAAGTCTGTAGGAATAGACTAAAAAAATTGCTGTATGAGGGATGGTTTGAATCAGGCATGGTGATAATTATCGAAAGACTCCGCCCTCCCTGCATCTGTCCTGCAGGGTTTAACGAACAGCACATACGCAGCAGTATCTGCAGCTCGACTTTTCAGTGAGTTTGTCATCAAAGTAGAAATGTTAATTTCTCTACATGCTTGCCGTGTGCATGCCTGGCTGCGTCTGGTTGGTGTTCAGAGGTACACGGTGGCTGTATATAAGACTCATTATCCTCTGGCAGAGAAACAAGTCTGAATTAGAACCAGATTTGACATTCACTTGCTTAGAGACTTTAATGACTTTAGCATCGTCAAGCCCTCCCCCCCCTTTAGAGAATTGTGCCCTCATGAATTAGTGAGAGGGTGTGCGTAGCCAAGACAAGAGCTTCCATTTGAACTTAGGCAATTTTTTTTTCTCTCCATTTGCACAAGCAGTCTTAATTTGCTCTCCTTCAAAATTTCTAGTTTGTCTTTCGGATTTATCCTTGGAACTTGCAGGGATGATAAAAGATATTCTGTTTTGTGTTGCGGTGCATGCAGCATAGATGGAAAATACTATGTGCTTCTCAGTGGAATAAGGCTGAGTGCAGCCTGATTGTCTTTGTTAGGCACGTTAAATCTTGTTCTTTTCTCACACACAGCATAGCCAGCCACTTAAATGTACCATTAGCTGATGCGCTGTACACACTCGTGACCTAGAATTGAGTGAGCAAAGGGTCTGAAAAACTGTGAAATCCTCCAAGGTGCCGGTGACCTTGATTTTGAAACCCAGCTATCTCTTTGTGTAAATGCGGTCGGAGTTGGTGTTTGTGGCTGACAAAGCCAGTGCAGGTTATGAGGGTATGGTTAATACATTGTAGACACACAAGACAGCGCTTGAGGCTCACACCCTCACAATCAAAACAGTGCGACAGCAGACAGCGCAGCGACGAAATGAGAAAGGTGTCGGTGTCAAGGTGGTGTCAGGGCAGCTGCAGAGATTGACAGACAGAGTAATAAGCAACAGGGATGGGTGGGAGAGTGGAGGTAGAGCCCGAGGCCATCCAGACACACATTTGCAAATGCCCCCCCTGTCTCGCACCACCGTCTCAGCACCCTACATTCATCACCCAGGGAGGGCCTGGTGGATTGTGGGTGAGCACTGAACCGAGATGATTCTCCTCAATAGCGGCCATTCAAGCTGGTTTGTCACCACCAATAGCACCCATGGGAACTGTGGGCGTGGGTGAGGCGTGGGTAGGAGTGAGCACCCCCGCTTGGTCACCCCGTAACCTTCCTTCTGCACTCATGCCCCACAATTCACTGCAGTAGGTGAGGGTAGAATGTTTCAGTTGTTTTCTGACATTAAGTTTTATCCAACTTCATTTTCAATTTCAAGTTCAATTTTCTTTCAATCTAGCTTGCTGCTGCTAATTTGAAATTCATTTTGCATTTCCTATTCCATAAATATTTATACCGGAGCCAACCCATACACACATTTATACACACACACACACACACGCATGCACATGCACAGAAGCCTCCATACCTCAAGCAGGGTATGATACTAAAGTTGTGGGAATCATTTGAGCTCACACATCTCTGTTTCCTGTACTCACTTTCCTTAATTTTCCCTCCTCATTTCCTGTCTTCTCTCTTTCTCTTCATCTTGTCCCGCCGCAGGTCAAGACCGCAGTGAGGCGGGGCTTATTAAGCGTTTCCGTGGAGATGGCGTGCGCTACAAGGCCAAGCTGATCGGGATTGATGAGGTGACAGCGGCTCGTGGGGACAAGCTGTGCCAGGACTCCATGATGAAGCTGAAGGTGCAGACTTTGTGTGTTTGCAAATGTGTGTGTGTGTGTGTGTGTGT
>JAPZDY010000004.1:6075612-6088408 GCA_029783645.1 Ctenochaetus hawaiiensis | reverse complement strand
TCCCCGTACACTGTACCCATGCCACTGTTCAGTCACAATAAAATATCATGTGGTTCCCACTTTTCTGCGTGTTTTTTTTTCTTTCCTTAACATAATATCATCTTTTAATGATCCAATGTAAAGAGAACTAAAGCAGCCAACAGAGGTTGCTGTCTCCTCATATAAGTATGCAGTCAGTCATTATCATGTGACTATGAATGTGGTGTATTTGAATGACCGTCTCTTGTTCTTAGTGGTGCTGATTATATAAACAGTGTAATTCATAATCTTACATGTAGTTAAAGCAAAAATGTGCCCAGAATATCAAAAGTAAAAGTGCTCTTTATAGAGAGAATGCCCCCATTGCTAATGCACGAAACACCGTGTAATTATTAATACTGATGCATCTTTCTATAGGCAGCATTTAGCTGGTTCAAATTAGAGGCAGATTTAACTACTTTATTTAAGTGTTTTCCAATCAAGGTGTTGGGTCCCTCCAAGGGATGACAAGATAAATCCATGGGGTTATGAGATGATTTATAGGGTAGAAAAGAAAAAAAAGTTCTGCAACACATTTGTATTCACATTTAAACCTTTCTCTGATCTTTGCTTTCATTGGGAAATATCTAAAAAATTAAGCCTCAAAAAATGTTGTTATGATAAAATCAAGAGGGAAAGTACATTTGGTGAATCTGCATACAATTAATAGACATCTGCTTTTTGTAAAGGCAAAAAGGTTAAGAACCGCTGATTTAATCTTTAGCATGCTTTATGTTTAATTATAAAGTCATGTTTATCTTTAAGTAACTCCAGCTGTTAATAGCAGTGCAGTCAAAAATACGATATCCTTCATTCAACTGTGGTGGAAAAACTATAAATATAATATAAATTAGCAGGAAAAAACTTCTCATGTTGAGTACAACCAAATTGTACTAACTAGAGCTAAGTCATTGGATTGTGTCATCTTGTAAAATCCAACATGAGTAAAGTTTAGCAAAGTTTAAAGGTCATAAGTACACAAACATGACTCAAATGATTTGACCACAGGAGTCTTTTACAGGAATTTACCTTATTACAAAGCCTTTATTTTCCACTGTTGCCAATTATATTTTAAAATGTTTTCTTGACATTTTAGATTCATCACATCTCTGCAGATTCTAGAGTTTGTAATAGCTGTCAAGACATCCATACTTTCTATTTGCCTCTTACTCACCGAGAAATCTTGATCAGTTTCATTATAAACCTGTGTTAAGTGTCAAATTTGTGTTAAATACACACTGAAACAACACCTGAAAGCACATTTTCTCGTTCTGAGGCTCTGGGGCCTGCAGTACTGTGTATTTAGCTTCACACTGGAGTCTAACAGCAGCAGTGAGCTCATATCCAGGCCAGTATTGATCAGTGAGTGTTTGCATAGAAAGCTAAACACTGTCGTCTACTCGTTCACAGTCATTACACACAACCATGTTTTCTGTGATGATACGGACAAGTGCCCTCAGTTTGCAGCTCTGTCTACTCTTGAGCTTGGTGCTGCTAAGGTATGAGATTTATTTGTCTGCTCAGTAAGAGACTGACTACTTCTGCTTATGTTTAATTTCCAGTGAGATTCACTAATGTTACTGTCTTTCTCTGAAGATCATGCTGACTCCTCATAGTGCTCAAATATAGTTTTCAATAAGTTTCCAATTTGACATATTTCACTTCAACCTAATCTTATCTCTGCTAAAAATCTATCAGTGGTACTGTCCTTAGTCAAAATTATGGAAAGATATTACCATTAAAAAAACACCTTTGCTTTCAAAGTGATAAAAATGTCTGTTTGTGTGGATTTCTTTTGATTTGATTTTCATCTCCATGTCACAGTAAAGTCGACGTCACAACAGCGAGCAATGAAGAGTCCAGTGTTCGTGAAGCTCGCTCAGTTGGCGATCCGGTGATAGTTCATCCAGTGGACTGTGTTTTATCAGAGTGGAGTGCATGGTCACGCTGTGACATCTGTCAGAAAAAACGAGTGAGTAAGATGATACCAGACAGGTGATAGTGGGCCTGGGGGACATTACATCGACAATACACGACATGCATTTGTCGGCTCATCAGGACACCAGAATTTTTGCCAGAAAATCTGATATTGAAAGGGAATAAAATGACCCATAGCTGGTATTTTGTGCTGCAGTGCAAAATGTTTAAATTACAAGTGCACTGTGAGACACAAATGACAAGGAATTGGCCACTTATAGCAAACTGTGATGAAGTCTGACTGAATGGTGATACAAAATATATATTTCAATATTTTCAACGTATGAACAAAATGTTAAGCTGTAAGTAATAGCCTCATTTTAAATGTTAAAGGCACTTTTATTGAAACAGACATGCTTTTCTTTCCTTTTTGCAAAACATGTAAGTGAAAAATTCTATTTACAGTAGATACCATAAATAGCAGGGTTTGCATTGGGCAGGGCAGTAGGGACAAGATTAAATATCAATTTTTTTCACCAAACACATTAATAGAGAGGACTAATGGTGCTTTCACAAATTATTAACACATTCAATTTTTGACTTATAATCACCCGTAATGTGGAAACAGTATATAAGTAAAGGCAAATACTAAAACAGCTAGAACACTCTGGTAAGTTCAGATAACAACATCACTTCCCTTCAGTGAACCTTTACAGCCATGAAAAACAACACAGAGGACGTATCACAATGCAACAACATCCAAATGTAAGACATATCTGTTTTATATCAGGATACTGATATAACAAACTGTCCAGCTTTGCCCTGTGGGCTCTTTGTCTGTGAGGTACAGCTGAGACCCCTGCCAGTAACTGCTGGCAAGGGTCTCAGCTGATGTTCTTCAGTGCTCTATCTCATCCACTTTACAAGAGGGTGGATTAATAACCTTGACATGACAAAGTGAAAACAGTCCTCTAATGGGATTATGGCTGTTATAGCTCCTCGGGGCAGTTTCCAGGCTCATCCACCACCTTAATTTGGTAGTGGAGAGCCTTCCTCCTCTGTGTTTCTCTGACCACTTGTGTGTTTGTTTCTCTACACTATCCAGTATCGCTATGCTAAACTGGAGCAGCCATCTCAGTTTGGAGGGCAGCCTTGCAATTTTTATGGCAGGGAGGAGGAGGCCTGTGCTGTTTCAGCCCGCTATACCTGTGACAATGTGCCTTTGTGTGAGGGCTTCCTCTGCGCCCAGACAGGTATCTCCCACATCTCTCCCATACTCAAAAATCCTATATGTAAAATTATTAAGTCTCATGTTACAGAACCATACAGCAGTAATGCTGGGCGTTTTAGATTTTCGAAATTCAAATCACAAGAAGAAGATGGTGATGTGTAGGGTTTGTACTTGACATTTCTTGGCCTCCTAATCTCTGAACTTCTCATCAGAACCTGTTTCCCCTTTGCTGTTAGCCTTTATACTAAGCTAGGCCAATCAGCTGTTGTTTGATATTTAGCATGCAAACATAGTATCATCTTCTCGTCTAACTTGTAGCATGACATAAATTTATTTTTTTTCCTAAATGTCACATTAATGATTTTGTCATGTTTTGAAGTGAACCATTACTAAATGCTAACGTCTTTCCTCCCCCTCAGGTCGCTGTATTCCCAGAACTCTTCAGTGCAGTGGGGAGGATGACTGTGGGGACATGTCAGATGAAGCTGGCTGTAAAACGACTTCCAAACCCTGCAGGGAGGAGGTTGAGGAGTATTGGGGAATCGAAAACCTTGCCAAAGGGTGAGTCACGTTCCCATTAGTCTGCAATGTGAGTGCTGGATATTCTCGAGGACTTGGATATGTAAACATTTTGCTGGCTTCATACCAATCTGCTCACCGTTAATGCCGTTTCTGTTGCTCATCTCTCAGAATAAACATCTTGAACAGTAACCTGGAAGGAGTGGTGCTTGATAACAGATATTATGCTGGCAGCTGCTTGCCACATTACATCAGGAACGTCAGATACAGGAAGCCTTACAACCTGCAGCAGTACACATTAGAGGTGAAACTGACTTAACATTTATAACAACGTTAAACCTCTCATTATCATATTTTTCTTATATTTAAATATTGATCTCATTCTCACGTCTCATTTTAAGTTTTTCATACATATCTTACTGAGATTATCTGTTGAATTTAATTGTATGTGTATTGCAAACTAAAAAGGAAATTTTGCTTCTCATGTAATTACAGACAAAAGGCTCATATGATTTCACCCTGACGTCTTTTGATTCATACTCTGAGTACATGAGGTACACCATGAATGAGCGTATGACCAAAACAACTGTTTCATTTGGCTTTGCCATTCCAGGCGTATTTGAATTTGGCTTCAACTACAATAATGCCAAATATACCAAGTCTGTTCAGAAGATTCGCCGTGTTTCTGGCAAGGTGAGATATCGTTTGTGTTTTCTTTTCTCCTAACCTCCATGCCACCTGCTGAGGCATGAAAAACAAGACAAATCAAACCAAAACAGGTTTACAATTTATTCAAACCCACAATGCATTTCAAATATCTGCAATTCCAGTCAGTATGAAAGCAGTAAAGCATTCAACACCTGCCCCCTACTGACTCTCTCCTTAGTCTAGCAGCTTTGTGAGGGCCAAAGCAGAACTGGAATTGGCCCAGTACATGTTGAAGTCAGAAGATTTGATCCTTCACCCTGAGTTCCTGCAGCGCCTGCGCTCCCTGCCACAGTCCTATGTTTATGGAGAATACAGGCAGATCTACCGAGACTATGGCACCCACTACGTTACAGAGGCAGCACTGGGAGGAGACTATGAGCACACCATCATCCTGAACAAGGAGCGCCTCGAGAAATCAGGTAAAAACATTTTAGTGGCTCTAAAGGGGTCCCTCACTTACTGCAACCTGTAGGAATACATAAACACCATTCATTAAAATTAGATATCATGGTTTGTCAATAGCAATGACACTATCTATATCTTTTCATATTTACCACGGACACCTTTTGTGGTAACTGAGAAATCAAAACACTGAAATATTCACCTTTATTGCTTCATTTTCAAACAGTAAATACTGTAAACTTAAAACGCAGAAACCACCAGCTAACAGAGTTTTCTTGTTTTAGAGTATTCTTTGGAAGACTATAACCGCTGTACACAGGCAGGTCTAAAGGTTGGAGCCAATATTTTTGGTGTTTATGCTACACTGGGGGCGCAGGGTGGACGGTGTAATGGCCTGCTGAATGAGATGGGAGGTGAGGTTCCATCTTTTATTAAATTTCTTAAAGAATGTCTTATTTTTTACATCAGACACGAGATGATGCTGAAACTAATCATTTTATCTTTCTCCAGAGGACACGGAGCGCGGTAGAATCGTGGAGGACTTCGTGGCTGTTGTAAGGGGTGGAAGTAGTGAATCCATCACTGCTTTGGTGTCTAAAAAGCTTCCCACCCCACAACTGATGCAGCTTTGGGGCGACGGTGTGCGCTTCAACCCTGACTTTATCCGCAGAACAGTGAGCACCTCTGTCATCCAATTAATCTTTTTTCTCCTACAGCCTCTAACTCTTCCATGTGTGTTTCTTGTCTCCTACAATCTCTTTTGGCAATAACACAATTTACACCTCTTTTGTCCTTTCTTTATAGTTCACCCTCTCAATGTTCATCTACAATAAAACTATCTACAGGGAATTTGACCTTGCTCTTTGTTAAAAAAAAACAAACAAACTTTTAAAACAGAGCAGATCGATGGTGGTACCAGTGTTGGCACAATTAAAGAGGTAAAGTACAGCTAGCCTGATCAATAGCCAGTCAGAGAACAAACAGCAAGTCTGCCAAAACAGACTGCCTTCTTTTAACACAGTCAAGTTCTAGCTTTTCCATTTTATATTTCACTATCCAAGAGAATTTGAACATTATAAAAGTTTTTCAGTTTAAAAACACTATATGAAGCATTTTCCAGTCAGAGCTTGTAAACACAACCCTCAGCATCCTACAGAGGGACTACAGAGGAGTGTAGATTCAGTCTCAGACAATCAACTTTGGGCCTGGATGCAGATGCGGCAGCTGGTGTTTAATGGAGTGGCTCATGTGTTTGACAGAAAGTGATTCAAAGTTAGTCGGCACTACAGATCTCTAGGGCTGTTTAGTCAAAACATAAAACTAGTAGCATTGTTTGAAAGCAGAGCTTTGTGTGTGTGTTACATACACTGTAAGCTGCGTGGGAACGTTACATTTTCTTTCAATAGATGTTGATACATTAACAGGTTCACTAAGATAATCACCAGCACTTATCTGTCCAAGAGAAAACAGACCAACTCCGGATTTACTTTGGTTTTAAAACGACTTTGGTCCCCTCTGCGTTTCAGCTTACTATATTTAAGCTGCAGTGTCATATCCGTCGTCAGTTTTATTGTAACTTCTGCTACATTGCACCACTCTACCCAAAGGTCACCACCAAAAAACGCAAAGGAAAAAACAATACAAAACAACAAGAAACTGAGAAATGCATGCAGAGGGCAGTGTCTCTGCAGAAAAACACAACAACACACACCTTTAGTGTGTCTTCAAAGATGATTGAGAGATTACTTTTTTATGAGTTTATACATTGTTTTTAGAGAAAATCCTGCATATAATTCCTTTAATAGTGACATTTGTCTCTCTTCAGACGCGACCGCTGTATGAGCTGGTGACCTCCAGAGACTTCACTCAACATGCCACTCTGAAGAGGAACCTGAAGAGAGCCCTGTCCGAGTACCTGGCAGAGGCTAGTCCATGTCGATGTGCACCCTGCCACAACAATGGCGTGGCTGTTTTGCGAGGTACCTCAGGGGAGATTTTTTGTTTGTTTGTTTGTTTTTTAATTTTACAGCACTATATCCATCAGTTTATGACTAAAAACAAGTTTTACTGAAAGGAACATTAAATAATCTTTTTCACTGACTTGGGGAGACAGTAACACAAACTGAGCTTAAATCTGCATCTCTGGAGTTTAATTCCCTCACACAAAAAAAGTAAAGAGAGTGGCTCTAATAATGTAGAGGTAATGCTGATAAATTGATTAAAACAAGTATCTCCATCTCCCACAACAGGCACCAGGTGTGACTGTGTGTGTCCTGTTGGCTACAGTGGACGAGCCTGTGAGATCACTAAAAGAGAAAAAGGTTAGCCCTCCAGATCCACAATAAACAGGACACAGCAATTATTATTTTCTGTTTTTGCACTAAACCTACTGAACTATTGACATGATGATATGAGACATCGTGATATCTCCCCCTCTGACAGATATAGCTATTGACGGCAGCTGGAGCTGCTGGGGTGCCTGGTCATCCTGCAGTGGAAGACAGATGACCCGGAGTCGAGAGTGTAACAACCCAGAGCCCAGGAATGGAGGCATGGCATGTGTAGGACCGCAGCAAGAGTCTTCTGAATGCTTTTAAAGCTGTCAACTGTGTCTTCAAAAATAAAGATTTATAAAAAAAAAAACCCTTGAAAGTAGAAGTTTAGTCAGTGGTGTCTTCGTCTTCTGACTGCTGTATGTGAAATAATTTGAAAAGAAATAAAATATAAAGAATGTTGAACCTTGTGTGATTATCATTTAACTAGATCTGACATGAAATGAGCTTATGCAACTCAAATGTAACATTTACCTTGAGGAGAAATTTTAAGAAATGTCACATATAAGCTTCTAAAATCAACACATATTCACTTTGCTTCATGTTCAGACAGAAGAAGATTAACACAAACAAAGTAAAGTCTGCACAACACACATTTATTCTTTTCTTAAAACACAGTCTGTCATTCAGTGTGTCCTGATAAGGGACACAAATGTAATTTTAGTTTTCAGAGCTCTGTCATTAATGAGAGGATTGTGAAAGCAGCTTTAAAATCCCAAAACACACAAAGTAAATTATTTTGAGTCAGTGTTTAACAGCATCTGAGTCTGAAGGAACTGTGATTTTAACAGTGGTGAGTCTGCGAGGTGGAGCCCAGGCAGGTTGCTCCGCCTCCTTCAGGTGCAGGGTTGTCACAGGTTCTCCTACGAGTCTTCCTCCCTGATGAACATGACGACCAGGCCCCCCAGCAGGACCAAGACCCATCTGTCTTGGTATCTGTGGAAATAAAAAAATAATGGGGGTTTAAACCTGATCTTAACAAAAGAATATACATCGATTTGGAAACAGGATGTGTCTGCAAACTGTCATTACTTCATTACATCCTCTGACCCAAGTGAAACAGGCAGTGCATCCATTAGCAAATGGAGAACACAAAAAATTGCACATAGTTAAGAAATTTGCATTGTCATGGGGTTAAATAAGCAAAAAATCCAAACTGATCCAAGTTAAGGGAATTGCAAAAACATTTACCTCCGGTCAGAGGTGAGTAGTAACAATGTGGTTTCATCAAAGTATAATTTTGATGTGCTTTACATGACCTTTATACTTTTTAAGACTCCACTTTAAATTTTCCAAAAGAAAACAGTTTAGGTTTAATTTTACTACACAATATAGAGCAAACAGCTGTAATTATCTGTAACTGCACAAAACAAGGTCTGGATTGATCAGACTGTTTGAAGTTTCATGAATTATTACACCATTTGTTTGTGATGAGCATATTAAAAAGTATCGCTTTGTTGCAGAGAGTTTAATGTGACCAGTGAAAAGTAGTGGGCAACAAGATGGCTAACGATAGCATTAGGTGAAACAATGGAATAATTCAAACAAGTATGAGACTCAGACCATGACGTGTCTCCAATTTCAAATTCACAACAAACACAAGAGAGGCATTAATCCTCTTATCTAACTTTCAAAGAGTAAGCAAATGAATTTATTTCTCAAATGTCAAACTATTTCTTTGTTTAACAGAAGCACTTGAATGTGATTAGCTCCATTGCTCTTCAGTCAAAAATCTCACCTCTTCTGAGAGTCTCCTCACAGGCATCTCCTTGGTAGCCTGACTTACACATGCACTTACAAGAAGTGCCCTTGAGGACAGGGACTCCATTGTGCCTGCAGGGGGCACAGCGGCAGGGGTCGAACTGCTGCAGATACTCTTCCCAGCCTCTCTTCAAGTTGGCCAGTCTAGCGCCAACATGGTCAGCAGCTGTGCTGAGGCGCACTAGCTCATAAATTGGCATTGTCTGTGCCATCGGGGTAGAAGGACAAAAGTTAATCAAAAACAGATTACCACAACAACAAAGGCACAAAAGCACTGTGTGCTCATAACCTGAAAGTTTCACTATATTTTTCACTTTTCTCTTGTTTAGGCGGATGTTAAGTTCAATCATAAATAAAATGACTGTTTCTTCCAGTAAGTTACCTCATAGTCAATCAGTGTTGGGTTGTATTTGAGGCTCGCTCCCCAGTTCTTGTAGGTGTCAGGACTCGTGGAAGCCAACAGGCCACTGCTGCTGTCTAGGATTCCTCCCTTCACAAAAGTGACGATGTCCTCAATCACACCTGAACTGGAGGTTCTGACTAAATATTAAAACAAAAGAAAAAAGAAAAGACATGTTAAATACACAAATAATAAATTACTACAACAACCTTTCACAATTTTTCAGCTGAACAATAAGTAGACATATTGTAATTAATATGTATTATATGGACCTCAGGTGATTGAGCTATGGATAGAATTTTACTGTCTCACCTTTAGTAAACTGTCCATCTTTATCGCAATCTTTCCCACCCACTTTGAGACCTGCTGATACGTCGGTGCTTAGGGGAAAGCTTAAACCTATGGAGCCACCAAAGCAATGACCAACTTGTTCACCTTCAGTGTCTGTGAGAGGAGAAAGAATCATACAAGCTTACTTTATACTGATTTTCCTATCAGATGGTACTAATTAACAAACTGGAAAGTCCACAGTACTTGATTTTGCCATAGTTGTTTTGTTGACAACCAGAACATATTCAAATGTTCCTCCCATCGTCCCCTCGGTTACATAGTGGGTGCCAAATGTGTTGAAGAAGCGGGAATACATCCCAAAATCATACTGCTCCGGGAGCTCCATGAGTGAAATGTAGAAATCTTCATTAAGCATCAGCTTATTAGATCTCATTTTGAAGATGGCTGTTTGCACTTTGGACCATAGCCTCACAAACCCTAAATCCTGAGGAAAAAGGGCAAGTTTTTAAACAGTGAAGCCATTTTTATTTTTTCAGATGTAGAAATATTAAGTTTCTTAAAACTTAAAATCTTTTCAACACCTCAAAACCTCTGGCAACAGACACTCAAATTTTTAAAAATGAGCTCAACATATTAGATAATACACACATTTGTTTTATTATTGAGATGGGTTTAAAAAAAAGATATGAGAGATATCGCGCTCCTATTCAACCACTAAATATTAAGCTAAGGAGACAGTTAGCTTACTTTAGCTTAGCCTAAAGTAAAAAACTGAAAGAAAGGGAACCTTTGCTCAATCCAAAGGGAACAAAATCTGGCAGCTCATTAAGAAAAAAATACATCATATCTAGTTACATTTCATCTATGCAAAAAACAAAGCGACAAAACATCACAACTATTCTATGTGAGCTGAGTTGTCAGCAGATAGATGACAGATTTGTTACCTGTAGACACAATCAAGTTACCTCTTCCTCTAATTTTCCTCTGTTTCCAGTATTTATGCCAGGCTAAGCAATGCTAAAGCTATGCTAACCAGGTATTGGCCTCATATTAAACAGACAGACATGGCAGTGATATCAATTTCTTCATCTAACACACTTAACACACTTAAAGAATCATGTTTTCAAAAATGATGATCTGTACAAAGAATTAAACCTTGACTTGAAACAACCATAATTTATGTATTCAAAGCATACAATAAAATGACCTGCACTTTTTATCATGTAAAACATGTTGGACTGTGGGTCAGTAGATCATACCTGGTTTTTGTGCTGTGTTATGTTCTTGAGAAACTCAGATTCCCTACTTCCAGTCAGTCCCACTTCCACATAATAGATCCCAAATGAGACACCACCCATGGAAGAACCTGTTTCTTTCCTCGCTTTCAGCATGCTCATCATATCTTCATAGTATTCCTGAGAGCCCTCTGATCTAGCTTCAGCCTGTAATAGTTTACACCTTATGTCAGAATATCTTCGTCCGAATAGCCCTGTTTTTCCTTATTTAGATTTTTTTCTTAATTAGAGAAATAAACAACAACAAATAACAATACCACAAACTGATAGGTATGGTAGTTGTAAGGCTTCCTGTAGTTCTTCTCATCTTCGTTGTAATGAAGGTTCTCACAGAATGAGTCATAGATGAATTTCCTCCATTCACCATTATAGACATATTCACACTGTCCTCCATAGTACTTTGAGTCAACTACGTGATCCACGAAGTCTCCAGTCAAGAGATTGTAGCTAGGCAAGGTGAAACAATTAAAATTAGTCTTAAGTAAAATATAAGATTACATGAAGAATATTTCAAGAAAAGGAAATGATCTGACTCATGAACAATTGTGAATATTTTCCCAAAGTGTCAACACCATACAATAATGAAATTAAAGTGTGGATGTTGTATATGCCCTTGAAAGTTTTGTTTTTTTTTTTCAGCATTCCTGGTACAGTAAATAGTGATTCAACTCTGCCTTTAAAACCATCTTCCATGTGACAATATGTTATAAACTAAGCCGTACTCACCCCTGAGTACCACGTTCAGCACCAGGGATTGGCATCAGGGTGGAGCACTTGTCGTCCCTCTGGTTGACGGCTTCACAGCCATCTTCGTCAGAAAAATCTTCACAGTCTGGTTCTCCATTACAGCGAAGGGCCTGGCTAATGCAGCGCCCTGGATAGACAATGACACAGTCTCACTCACTCAGATTTACATGTACTGTTTATGTACAGAAGGTGAACGTGCGGTTCAAGTGGTTGTTATCAGAACATACCCGTTCCTTTGCAGGTGAAGCTCTCTCCACAATAATCTGGCACCAGACACTGTGTGGTTGCATCCGGACATCCCAGCTTTTCCCACAGTGTCTCAATACACTCTGTGCCACTAAACTGTGATGGCTTCTCCAAGTATCGGAAACGGAACTAGGCCAGAGTTTAAAATGAGTGCTTTTAGATGTTTTATGACTGAAAATGTGTGAAAACCATGACCAAAATAGTCATACAGTCTGCCATGTGTTATTTATAAACTAAATAATGGAAAAAAAAAATCCCCTCATTGCTTGGGACCCTGTGGAACCTCCTAGTGGGCTCCTGAGGGTCCCCGGACCCAATTTTGAGAACCACTGTCTTGTACAATTGTTCAGATATACATCTATACAAATATAATTGCACTGCATTACATTATGTCAATAAGGTACATCTAAAATATATCATTTCAATTAATTCCATAGTTATTCCATAGTTTCATAGATTCCACAGTGGCTATGTATCTTTTCATATGGGGTGTCTGTAAGATCTTGAATGATTTATGTTTTTTGAAATGTTAGATGTAAATGATATTTAAATCAAAGGCCCACTTTCATTGACTTCTCTGAAGCATGAGTGCTGATACATATTGATCCCTTTAGATCCATTGATGATCTCATCTCATCAATAATGAATTTAACTGATCTGCCTGACAAAAACTGTCCAGTTTCAACTCCATTGTTTTTGGAGAGAGTTTTTATTTCACTATTGCATATTATAATATTGCATGAGTATTGCATGAGCCACCAATAATAAACATTGCATTGATATTTTAATTAATGTCTTTTAATTACATTTTTAAATTAATAATTAAATCTTTAAATTTTCAAACTAATGTATACATTTTTACTGAGATAGCACCATTACCTTTTCGTCTGTGCATGAGGTACAAGGCGTCCAAGGTGACCAGTTCCCC
>JAPZDY010000004.1:6063751-6074845 GCA_029783645.1 Ctenochaetus hawaiiensis | reverse complement strand
ACGGTGCAGCAAAGTAATAAATAAAATTACAATAACTAAACTAAATAAAGACTACCTTAAAATACTACAATGGTAAATTGTCTGTGAAAGTAAGAGACATCTCAATTAATCCTGTTGTCAGTGATTCATATATTGTTTATTTATATTTTTTTCTTGGAGGGACTGATCAACTTCAAAGCTTTGAGGGCAAAGTTTCAGGAAGAGGCCCTTCTGGCTCAATCCAAAACCAGCCGACCAGCTGTTGCGGAGAAACCCAAACACCTTCCTCCTCCTGGAGGTCACTGCAGCTCAGTGGTTAACAGCATCAATATTGCTGTAGAAAACAGGACACCAGTGGTTCCCCGGGTCATCTTCAGAGATGGGCTGCGGGGATCTGGAGGCAAGCGACCAATTTCCTTTCCACCACAGCCTCAGCAAACCTCTCCCTCTTCCCAGATTGCTAATGGAGAAAGCACAACAAGACAGTCCCTCAAAGACCGACACATGCCGCTGGTACTTCCTGCCCTGCCTGTAAAAGAGCAAAAAAGAGAACTTCCATCCAAAAAAGAACGAAAGCTTGAATCAGATTCAGGAAAAGACGTCCCACCACAAACTAAAATCAAAAAGAAAGGTTTGCTGCTTCCCTTCAAGTCAGCCAAAGCATCAAAAGCCAGCACAGAGAATGGAGAAGAACCTACGTATGCAGATTTGACCACCAGACCTTCCAGTGCTCCCGGTGAATTGCCCTCTGTAGAAAAACAAACCACAGAAGATGGGATTTCTCTCCAAAGTGACCAATCAACCACTGAGTTCCCCCTTTCCAGCCCAGATATCCCAGTCACCCCTCCTCCAGCAGAGACGAGCGTTGATTCCGAAAATAAAATTATTAGCACCCTGGAGAAGGCCAAGAAGAAGTTTTCGCGCAGACAGATGTTGATGTCTGCCAAACCTAAGAGCCTGCGTTCCCCAGACTACATCTCAAGAGACAAAGCATTACATTCACCTCCAAAGAACGCTGAAAGTGTTGAACCTGAGCTACCCATACCCCCACTGATGTGTCTTCCACACCTGGCTTGTATTTCAGCCCGGCCTTTCTCCAGAGCCAACAACTCTGAACGCAGTAAGCCAAATTCATTGTTGTTGTTTTTCTTGGTCCACATCAGGCTTAAAATGTTTATTCAGAAAAGATTTCTAAAGCACTTGCAATATTGTGTTTCCCTTTGGCTAGAATCTGCACTGGATAAACAGTTTGGCAAGGATAAAGCTGTACTTCCCTCTGTCACGACCAAGGAACCTCATCCACCTTCTGCTCCTACAAAGAAGCCCCTACCTGACTTGAGGTCACTGGGTCCATTACCACCGAAGCCCCCCAGACCCCCATTAGTAGATATCAGTTGTTACCACCAACTCCCCGTTAATGGTGTGTTAACTCACTTTATGTTTGCTATTTGTTTGCTATTTGCGTAACTTTGCTGTATTTAACTTTTGTCTCCTTGTTATAATGGCCACATACTGAAGAATATGACTGCACAGGGTTTATTTCACTTGGAAACCAGTAAATGTATATTATCCGTTCTGCAGTTTCCATTATACTTAACTGTGGTAAAGTTGAACATCTGTTTAAGTGCGGATTTTTGTTTCTTATTACAGAGGTGTCACCAGGTCTTAGCCAGGCACCAAGTGAAGAGCCAGAGTCTGAGCACCCGTCATCTGTACTAGATGCTCCAGAGTTCCCAGACTTTGAGAATTCAGTGATGGAAACAGCAGAGGGTGAAGCTGTTGACATTGGTGCACTGGACCTGGAGGCCTTTGACTTAGTCAGCACTGACATTCCTGTACAAGATGACTGTAGGGTCACCGATTTTGAGGTTCCGCTGTGTCACTCAGAAGTGTGTAATCCTGTAGAGCCTTTTATGAGCACCTGCATCCAAGATCTGAATCTTGGCAATCAAAACATAATACCCCTTGATCCAGCTAGCATCCCTGAACCAATAAACATTTCAGAGTTCCAAGAACCTGCTGTATCAGGGCAGTGGTTTCAGAGTGAAGAGATCAGTAACTTTCAAGCTGTAGAGACTGATCCAGGAGCAGCTGAGTGTCAATCTGCTGCACAGGAACCAGACCATCCTGCAGCATTTGATGATGGAACTGATCCAGAGTGAGTTTTGTGGTACCTACAGTTACACTTCAACACATTTTTTTCACATTTTATTTTGATATTACATATCCTGTTTTTCACCCTCCCCCCAAGTGTATATCAACAGGATAGTTACTATGAGGCGTGCAACAACGTGTATGAGGATGTTGAGAACATCAACAAGTACATCTTGGGCCACAACTCACGAAAAAGAAGAGGCGGCCTTAAGAGTGAGAATGTCTACTTAATACAGTAGAAGTGTTTTTGTTTTCTGCAGACATTTATTTTCTTTTTAACTTGTTTGTTAACCTTTTTTTTCACAGATCCATATGCTGACAATAACCCTGTGGTAACTACTTTTATTCTAATTGTGTACATAATCATCTTAGTGAGAAGTTAATAAGAAAACAGTGTGGTTTATGGCCAGAGACACATGGACTAAATTTCAAAGTTCACGATCTTTAAGCATCTGTATTAGAACAATCTGTTGTAAATTAAAAATCATCTGTGTTTATTTCAAGAAAGAGGAGGCGTGTCTTCACACATGGCCAAGGAATCCATGGTATGTCCTCTTTTTTTTAAATTATTTTGTACTTCCTCTGTTTTATTATTGACATGTTTTTTTGACAGATGGAAAGCAGCCATTGATTTTTCTCTAATTGTGGCAATCAAACTGCAGGAGTGGTGTAATAGGAGAACATGCTCACTCGGCCCATAGTCATGTCTTTGGGTATGTTACACATCTCCCCTCTGTCACTCATGTTTTAGTAAAAATATAATGATTTACAGCAGGTTTTAAAAATTATTTTCCTCTTATTTTTAGATTGAAGATTTTTTTTTTTTTTCAGTTTTCTCTTCTGTAGCACATTGTCTAATTTGTATTTCAGGTGGTGTATCTAATCTTTATGAAAAATAAGCTACTTTTTGCCTCTAAAGAGCCTTATCTTGTTTTCAGGAAGGAACGCCAAAGCCCCAACACAGCAGAGTACAAAGAACAGAAGAAGAGGGAGAAGCAGCGCCTGGAGAAGGAGAGGAAGGAGCAGAAAGAGAGGGAGAAGAAGGAAAATGAAATGAAAAAGAAGTTCAAAGTAAGCTAGGCAATCAAGTAACTCAGAGCTTGATCATTTCCTCAGTCTAGAAGAACTCTTTTTTCTGATTTTGCAAGGCCTGCAATGGGTATTTTATATTCAGTATTTCAGCTTTTGATTGAATTGTTAACTTGCTTGAGCAGATAGAACTTAAACCTGAAATAGGACATTTTACCAAAATATTACATCCTATATTTCAATAAATGTAATGGTATGAAAATGGGCAGTGAATAGAGCTTAGTAGTTGTTCACGGCTCTAATTACAGCAATATCTCATCTTGACGTCTTGCACAACAGCACTGTCATAGCTAAGATTTGACTATGTAGGTGACAGGTGAAGAGGAGCCCATGTACCATGCCAGGGTGATGGTGGCCAACAAGGTTCGCAAGAACGACCTGCCTGTGAAGAGCGGGGACACAGTCAGCATCATTCGCACCACCAGCTGTCCCAAAGGCAAATGGTTAGCCCGAGACGCTAACCACAAGTGTGAGTTTAGATGGTTTCATTTGTTTTCTTGTAATGATGAAATGTGATAAGAGTTTTCAGTGTGATTAGGGTTTGTTTATATTAAGGCCCTGTTAAAAATTTTGACCTAGACTTAAATGTACTATATGTAAGAATTTCACATTAGAATGTCTGAAATAACTATATTCTTATTTATATGTTGTTGAGTTTTCCTTTGTTACCCCAAATGTTTCCAGACAGTGTTCAGACACATAGAAATCCTCAGTTTTATTCAAGGTAAAAGTGAGTTTAACTTTGTTGCCTTTGCTTTTTCATAACATCATCAAACTTTTTTTTTCCCAGACCTCTAGTGGCAAAAATTTTATATTGTGCATTTTAAAGAACCTGAGCATGTGTTAACTTCACTGCATGTTGGACCATAAGCAGGCTTAGAATAACATCTAATGATAGAAAAAGTAATACTGGGAATTTGTGACAGGAATATTGTCTGTTCCATGTTTACACCTCTGTGCCATTGGTTTCTCAGTGTTTTTTTCAGTAACAGCTCTGCTCTGGGTATTGCAGACGGTTATATTTCAGTCATGAATGTGGAACTAAATATCAAGGAGATGCTGGAACTTGGCAAGAAGGCCCAAGCAGCTGGACGAGGAGGCAACCTGGAGGGAGACACTATCAGCATTGGGAGCAGGTACTGGGAAGCTCACTGACAAAATCTACTCTCGATTTAAAAAATAACTTGTAACCAGCTGCTACTTGCCTGTCCATCAGTGTGGGTCATAATCTGTGATTTGTAACTCTTTTCCTGTTTTGCAGGTCCTCCAGCCACCCTGTGCTAACAAGCAGCTGTAAGTATCAGTAGCCTCTCTGTGGTTTATTTAAAACTTTTAGGCTGGTTTTATTTTCTCCACTGTTTGAACTTTGCTTTAACTTCATCATGCAAAATAGCATTGAAGCCTAATAAAGACAACATATAAGAAGTTAACTGATTGATATAATGTATGGGCCTGTTGACTGACGCAGAACAGTTGCACAGAGGTTGGCAACGCAGAGCCTGGTCTGAATAACGTAACTAGCTGTCGTCTGCTTGACAGCCATGTGTTGTTTTATGATTGTAAAGGAATTCTGTGAAAGCTGAGACTTTTTTTTTTGTTTTTAACCTGCCAGACGTTTATCATCAGCATGCACCCTGTGCTTCATCAAACTAATTTGTTTTTCCACAGTCACAGATGACAGTGAGGAGTGGGCCTGTGAGGATGAGACCCTCTCACCTTCTAATGAAAGCCAGTAAGACTGACTTACTTTCCTTACCTTCCTCTACTTTTCCTTTACTTTTAGATTACTGTGACTAAAACCTTTGAGTTAGTGTTATAAGTAGGAAGTACAACAGTAAGATTAACCACAATAAGGTCTTTTTAAAGTCATTTCCTCTAAAAGATATGACTAAATTTACGAAGCACACAATTTACATTATTATTTTCCTCCCCTTCATTTTGTGCAGTAATTTCCCCCAGCAGACTGCATCAGTGCCGGAGATGTGTGAGTACATTTTACAGCATATCCAGCTCTTCTGAAGTGAAAACATGAGAACAGAAAATCCTCCCCCCCCTCCTTCAGCCTCCTTTTTAGTGGCTGTTTTATGTTCTTCATGGACATATGGCAGACTGTAACATGCCTTTGATGTGCACTTTCACAAAGCCATTTCCTTACTCCCCCCGTCCTCTATCTTACTGTCCTTACATAACTCTCCCCCCATCCCTTCCTCACCCACCCGCCCACCTCTGCCCTCCGTGTGTTCTCTTTGTCAGAATGTGGACTTGTCAGCATGCAGCACACTCTGAGCGATGCAAACCCAGAGGACCTACACACACAGTAAGTCTTAAACTGCCAGGTGTCAAAGCAGATACTCTGGCATACCTTGGTTCTCTTGCTTACCCTTATGTACATACTTCTATCCTCATCTATCTCTTCTGAAGGTGTTGACTGTGTATCAGATGTATAACAATATACTTCCTCATGAGTAGAGTGAACATTTATATGTATATGTAAAATATTAAAAACAAGTGACAAATGCAAATGATCATTTCCCTCCTCCCTCCACTCCGGCCATTCAGCCCACACAATATTCACAGCCCTGTGATATGGGCATTGGAATATGCAACCAAATGTTGATTCAGAAATCAAATGTCAGTGGTATTAGCAAAGCGTTGTAGCTTTTAATTATTTGGTCCAGCCCTAAAATAGTAGCCCTAACTTTCTGTCAAATGTCTTCTTAAAGCTGGAGATCAGATACTTCTGTGTCTGTTACCAGATTTAAATGGCCCTGAATAGTTTAACCAGAACCCTGGACCCACCCAAGTTGTCATAAATGCAGCCCAAAACTATGTGAGAGAGTTTTGTCCATCCAACATTGTATGCCTTAAGTCTGAAGTGGGATATAAGGATAGCTGAGTCAGCTAATTGGAAGTATGCCTCCATCTGAACAGCATAGCTGGTAGCTGTTATGGCCATTTTATTTTTGTACTCTGATGCTGGGAAAGAATTTGGCCCCTTAAAAGCCTGTGAGATTTGTTCTGTAATTACTGTATTACTTCTTAATAAAATATTATAAAATGCACCTTCTGTTTTCGGTTTTCGGTTTTAAGCTTGAGCAAATCTAAAACAATTGCAATCAAATTTTAAAGGAAGTATCCCTGCCATCAAACAGAAAAGTTCTTTACTTGTATAAAGTCATCAAAACTTTGATAGACTTTTAGTACAAAGCTAACATTTTGGAAATGAGTGTTATTTCAAAGGAAAATGCAGGTTAAGGGTGGTTCAGTAATTTAGTGTGCTGTTAATTTCATCTTTAAGTATTTGCTGACTGAAGGCAGCATCCCTTTCAAACTAATTTAGTGAAATACATGCAGCCCAGAACTTTGTATCTGTGGAACTCAAAATTATTACAAGCTGGCTAAAATCAATTTTATCAATTTCTTTAATTTAAAACTTTAACCAAAAAAACTTAAAAAAGGCAGAAATGATTTCAGGGTTTCTGTTTTGAATTGTAATATTATACAGGTCCTCCTCACTCCCTATAGGCCATTGATGAGTGTGGAAAGTAATAACAGTGAAACAAATCCTTGCAGTTCTTTGTATTCAACCTTCAGGAACAGACATGAGGCCCTACAGAAACTGACCATCTTCTTTCAACACAACAATGATGAATTTGGTAACATCCCCGATAGTGAAGGAGCAACCCCTACAAAGTACAGTACTCTCTTCTCCAGACACTCGGCTTTTGCTTTCTGTGAAGTTCTCTTTAAACCACTGATGTCATATTTCAAATCTGTTAATGATATAAAATGTTTTCACAAACTAAAAACCTCTTTTTTCCCCGTTTTTATCTGATAACAGTGCTGAGCCACCAAGTAAGTTTATGAAGTTTTTTTTTTCCATGACTCCACTGTTCTCATCACTTATGTCACTCTCACTGATAATGGCGAAGCTAAGAGGAGGGTACTTAAAAATCTCTTTAAAGATGCAACTGTCTCAACGCTGGCGTCTTGCTTCTAATGGAAAATAACTTGTGTCACTTCATTTATCTGATTCCTGGAACCTGAGATATGGTGCAGGACAGGTTGCAGAGACAGTTCAAAGTTAATGTGACTTTTCAATCTGCTTGTCTTTATCCAGACTTCTTGTGTGCTGTTGAGGAGCCTCCATATCTGTAAGTGTTGGCAGTCTCCTGCCTTCTATAGTACTTAGGAGTGGCACAGACATTGCTTTGTGTTGTGTGGCGTTGTGCTCATGGACTTCGGTGTCCCATCTCTGTTTTTTATGACAGTGAACAGGAGGTTGACCTGACTGAGCTGGAGCTCCTACCTCCCCCACCGCTATATGCTGACACCTTTTAATCATGGCATCAGGAAAAACAGGCAATGCCAGCAAAATAACCCTGTACTTTTGGGATTTGATCACCTCGTTTGACCCTCTACAGTGGAGAAAAGAAGCCATCATGAATGAAAAGAGCTGCTAATGTGACTACTTTAATTCTGGTTTCACCTTTGTGTTAAGTTTATGCATGTCGGTACATTTTCATGTTGTTTTCTACACTGTTGCACACTTTTTTTTCTAATTTTTTGATGTTACTGTTAATGGAGCACAGATTAAATCATTTCACTTTATCCAGATGACAAATGACAGTGATATAAAGTAGCCACCAGTTGACTTGTAGTAGCATACATTTAAGTAATTTGTGAATATGTTCTTTGTATTTGGATTTTTCTTTGTTTCTGTGTTACATCTAATAAATATTGGACATTGATTTATGCCTTTTGATGACTTTTTATGACTTTCTTCCTAATTGGAACAAACTTCTTGAACAATCGTATAGCTCTTGCAGACCTACAGACATGCCGTAACTCCCCTGTAAGTTACAAAATAGAATCACTCCTCTTTCAGATCAGCACTGCACTTTTACTTTATACTTTGTCAAGGTTGCTTGTCAGGAATTTTTCTGTGGGGGTGTGCAGTATTTAAAAGACATACTTCTCATTTCAGTTGGCTCTCCACAGACCAAAGACTATTCACCTATTTATAACTTTTGTAAAGGAAAAAACAGCAGTGGTGGTGAAAAGCAGACCTCCAACCACAAAGATATACAATTTATACGTTTATTTCAGGATCTTTGTCTTTGTTATCTGGCTTACAATGCTGTGTGAAATCCCCATTCTTACTGCTGTGTTGCACTGAGCTTCCTGTGCAGCATTAAGAGAGGTGAGTGTGGGAATTAGCCCGTGTGAGGAAGCTGGCATGTGGCATTAATTGGAAGAGGAGGGGCTGGAGGAGGGGCTTTCTTGGAGGGCTGTCACAGGACTCCCACTCCCCTTAAGGAAAGGGGAAAAGGATGGTTAGAAGTTAGAAGAAAGTAGGCAGTAACTGTAAGAGAAGAGACAGACACCAGTGCTTACTTTTGAAGAACGTACTTTCTAGATAGACCAGCATTAGTACAAACTTGCATGACTACTCCTTTTCAGGATTCTAGTAGACTAAATAACCACAGGTGGTAAATTTATAAAACGGAACACGGCGATAACGTAGGCAACACATTTTTATTCCCTTTTATTTGAACCACATCACACGTTTTAAATGCAACGCTGTTTGATATATGAGAAAACTATGGCAGGCGAGACGAAGAACGGCGGGAGTTCACTCAACAACAATAACTGCAAAGACCACAGCAGGAGAAAGTTACTGGTCGGAGTGGATCTCTTCTGTTTGTTTCTAGGTAAGAGTCCCACTGCGAATATCAATAACATGTATGACTTTACTGGGAGGATTTTTCCTGCTCTGTTTGTAGCTTTTTAATCCTCCTTCTTCGATGTAACTAATACCATTCTTAATATTACATGTCTAAAATTAAGCTTTTTGTCTTACAGGTTACAGACCTTTTCCCTTTATGTGACGTTAGCTTCTGTATGATGCTCCCTATAATGTCGGTTTACTTGTGATATTTAACCTAACTGATGAATTAACGTGGGATTATTTCACATTTCCACCGATACTTTGTTGATAGGTTGATATAGTAAATATGTCAGTTAAATTAATTATATTTATTTGGAACTGTAGAGATATTAAAAATATGCTTGTTTGTTAGCATAGTTAAAGGTTCAACACTTTTGTTAGCTAATGCTAACGTGTTTTGATTTTTTTAACGTGACACCAGTTCTTCCAGCGGTGTTTCCAAAGCAACAAGTGATGCCGCCTTAGCAACTGTAGCTGGCTGGGTAGCTTCTGTGATTAAGGTCCTTTTTTTCTAAAAAAAAATACATTAGCTGAGGTTTGTTTTCCTTAGTCCCCACCTAAGAAAAAATAGTACCGGCTAAAAGAAAAAAAAGTGATAAACGGCTCCTGGGGGGACATATTTCTTTGGTCTCCACCCGTACCTGTATTTTACCTCTGCTTGCTTTGACTCATTATATTTCCCAGAATGACTCACATTCCCCAGCAGAAGGAATTCTCTTGATCTTAACATCTGGCCTGCTATGTGTATGTATGTATGTGTGTGTGCAGACTAATTAAGGGAAGTAGTGAAAAGGTCAGACCTGAGTGTGTGTGCATGTTCATCAGCAGTGGTCCTGTGATGTTCAACAGCTGCAGACACTCGGTTAAGGTTGTTATTGTAGGTGAAACATTTTTGGCATTGAAGTTTGAACCCAGAAGTCTTAGAAAGGGTATGTCAGTCCTTGGGGTTTAAACCTATAAACCTCTGACATTCACTAATTTATTTTGTTCTGTGCTATAACCATATGTTTGCAATGTGTTCTCTGCAACATTTGTGTAAGACCTTGATTAAAAGCAGCACAGCAGCAACAAAATTGAATTGTTGCAACCACATGAGGAAAGCACCAGTCCAGCTATTGTTAAGACAATCCTATGATAGATCTACTGTATAAACAGTCTTTTTCTGAAAAACTGTATTTAGATTTGGTCAAGTTTTTGTTTCTATGGAGGGTAAGTCCCCATGATTTGCTCTCTATGTACACATCTTCCCACAGAGAAGCTTGTCAACAAACCAGCAGTGTTTTTCTGGCTAAAGATGTGGTGTAAAGAGAGCAGCCACAAGGAGGAAATGGTGGGTCTGTACTGGTAATCACTGCTCCTCTATTCTCTCACAGTGATTGCAGTTCTATTATTACCCCACCTATGGATATTACTCTCCTTCTTTTATGTGCGGATGAACTATCTCTGCTTCTGTGATCCGAGTTGACAGTCAGTACCAGTAAGGACGACATCTATTGAAATCAACCTGATTTGTCAATTTAAACTGTATTTAAACTGTATGCTGAAAAAAAGATGAGAAAAGCAAAGGGCTGTTATTTCATATCTTTCCTCAAAATTTTGGTGAGGTTTTCAGTTTAAGCTGTGGCAGGTGGCTTTCAGGTGGCTTTCATGTTTTTTCCATTTATCATATAATGTTTCTGTGTGCTATTGCCCTAGTGAAGGAGGTAAAAGGAGGTAGGAGGTTAATCAGCTACTTTTTTTACTCTCCTTTTCAAGTTCATGGTGTCTAGTGGTTGCAATATTTATTTCAAGGTTTGTCAAAACTTCAGCATAAAACTGGTACAAAACATTATTTTTTTGTCCCACTAAACAATAATCAGTTACCAAAAGTACTGCTTTAATTGAGATAACCTTAATGAATTGGTCCTACATGTACTGTATGAACTATGTCCACAGGCAGTCCTGAATAAGGTCTGTTTAATTTTTAGTTACTATGGCGTAAACAGATATGCTATAAAATGTGTACTTTATATGTTACACTGTTGTGTTTGATGTATTTCTGTTTACAAATATGTATTATACATGTATATACATGTATTATTTGTGCTAATATATTGTCTGCATTACCTCTTGTGTATGTTTGTGTGTGGGTGTGTGTGTTT
>JAPZDY010000004.1:6052858-6063158 GCA_029783645.1 Ctenochaetus hawaiiensis | reverse complement strand
AAAAACAGCCATTATAGTCACTAGCAATTCCATGCAAATGCACTTTTATTTAACCCAAGCAGATAGACCTGGTTTTCCTTCAACAGTGGAACTCTAAGTAAAGTTTTGCAGCAGGCCAGACAGACAGACAGACAGACAGACAGACAGACAGGGGGCAGCTTGAGCGGGGGCTGCTAAGAGTTTAACAACTACATCTGTGTATACACGACGGCTACCTCAGACATGTATGCGTTTCTACACTAAACAGGGAGAGATCCCTGCAAGTGGAAAATGTGTGTCTGTTTATTTTAATAGTCACACTTGGTGTTTTGGCGAATGCTTCCAAAATATGGTGGGGATTTAACTCAGTGTGAGGGTTACACATTGATTCTAGTTTCCACAAACTGCAGCTACATGAAACTGCCAGAGCTGAACTAGGAGAAAGGCAAATGGGCAAGTTTAGGATTATTCTATCAAATGTGTCTGAACCTTTCTCCTTTGTTTTTATATGAGACAGTGATCAGTTACGTGCTGAAAAAGTCATAATTCTTCATTTACAGTGTTTACTTAGTTACAATTAGAGATCCCATGCTAATTGTCAAGTAGATTGCTTCAGGGTGAAACTGAATAGAAGACACCTGATGTTGACATTAGGAACTGAAATCTCAGGGAAGTAAGGTCTCCCTACAGCTCTAATTCCATTTTGTTGGTTTGTTTCTGTTGTCTTTGAGTTTGATCTAGAGCTGATGCAAGAGACATACCCACGCCTGCTGACTGGTGTTTTTCTTGGCAGAACAAGGATCCCCTCCTCCGGCTGTTAGAAGCGGTAAAGGAGGAAGAGGGTAGGAGGGGAAAATCCTAACACGCTGCACTCAGTGCTGATGCTGCACTGTTAAGACGGATGGCAGGGGTCGGAGGACTGAGTGAGGAAGAAAAGCCCCCGCTGAATGTCTGGAAAACAGGACCTGACAGTGTCTCGTTGTGGTTGTGTTTTTTCCCCTTCTTTCCAATCAGCAGCTTGAAACACTTGACCCTTGCAGGTCTCTTCACCGCTGTGGACAGTTTATTTCATCAATCCATTTGCCACTTCTCTGTTTCTCTCCATCAAGTCTCTGCCCTCAGCCTCTGGCTTTGTGGTTTGTTTCAACTCTGTGAATGTGTTTAGAGGCATCTGAGGGGGTCAGGACTCTGGGGTTAACATGTTTCACATCCAGCACTTTCAGCAGTATATGCTTTTTTTGTTGTTGTTGTTGTTTGGACAGCCTTAGTCCCTGTTTTGGGAAGGCCTGTGTCATTCTGTTCATGACCAAGCTAAGCAAACTGAGGGGGTCAGACAGGCAGGATTTAACGTATTGTAAAGTATTGTATATTTTTAAAGCTACAGATCGCTAGGACGTACCACCCTGCTCTTTCTCTCACTGCCAGTTTTTGCTTTGGAGCTGATTGTAGCACAGTCCAAGTATTTGTTTGAATAGCAAGAATGAAAACGAGACAGTTAATAATGTGAATCCAGCAGAAAGTGGAGGGAAAGCCAGCATTCTGGAGTTCCCATCATTCGGCAGCAGAGCTCTGGCTGTAACCTGAGCTCAACCCAGCTGGACCTTCAAAGGCCAAAGTCAGCTGTGTGTGTGTGTCTGTATGTGGATTTTAGGGGTTGAGGGGCTCAACAACTGAAGCGTGTGTTGACATTTGGTTTGAGAAATCATGCCCACCCGCCACTATCACGACCATCCCGCTCTCAGCAGCTCTCAGCACTGACCTCTGCACCCGTGGTGCTATTTAGCTTTTGAGACTCAGAGCCAGAGGAAGAGAGCATGTGTGTGTGAGAGAGAGAGAGTAAGAGTGAGAGAGAGCTGATGTTTGTTTTCCTTTGTATCAGCAGATCGTCGAATTATTCAAAGAGTGACTTGAAAGCTGCACCATTAGTTAAATGCCCCTTTGAAGTGATTTAAAGTGTGTTTTCTAAATTCTGTCAGAGATTTGAGGCCTCTCCTGGGTACCACGTCCTCACTCAAATTTCAAAGTCCCTCCGCTGAAGCCTTTGGTAAATGGGAAAAATAAGCTGTCCTTTTTGGCTTGCATCTTAGTTACACCCACGCTGCGTTTGATGTCAGGAGATAAATAAGATCTTTTTTGCCACTTTAAGTGGCAAAAGACACTAAATTGATCAGACGCGGACACCCCCAAGGCATCTTAAAGTGCGCCTTTTAAAGTGCACTTGAAAGCCTCAGCAGGCAAGGAAGGAAGACTCTGATAGTGTTTGTGTGTTTTTTGCTTGTCAGTTAGCAACAATGGTCTCTCATAACATGGCAAATTGAACCCTCCTTGCACTAACTCAGCTTGTTGGTATCATTTGTTTTTCTAAGCACAAAAGGTTCATTTAAGACAGAATTTATTTTGTTTATTTTGGCTGACTTTCTAATGACATCATTGTCTATAGCTTGAATACATGTCTGCTGGGTGTTTTCAGGTTTATTGTATGGCTGTCTGAGATCTCTGTCTGTGTGTGCTTTTTCTGTTTGTCTTCCTGTTGATAATGTCTTTTGATGCTGCTGTCCACTGTACTATTTTGAAAAGCTGTCTGACCTCTGCTCGTGTGTGTTCAACCATACAGTGTTGCTTGTTGCCGTGTTTTTGCACAAATCTCCCTTCCCGCCTTACAAGAGAGGATTCTTCTGCAATGACAACAGCATCAGGCTGACCTATAAGAGCAGCACAGTGTCCAACACCGTGCTCACAGCCGTGGGCGTCACTTTGCCTGTGGTCTCAGTAAGTCCTGCTGTGGTACTGCAAGTGAACTGGAGAGCATATGTTGGGACCCACTCAATTCATCCAGTGGTTGGCTTGTGACACCTCAAAAGACATGATTGGTTTGACGGACTCTGACTCACATTTAGTGGTTTTGCATGTTGTACCTCATTAGCTTTAAATTATGCATACTGTAAATTACTGCCAGTTATTTTCCAAAGTTACTCTTTGTTATCATAAGCTTTTAGATTGATTGACTCAAGAGCTAAAATAGCCAGTGCTTTCCATTTACGTCACTAGTGTTAGAAGTCTATTAACTGCTAGTGTACATTTTCAAGTAAAAAGACCAATGATTTGCTGAGCATGAAGGTTTATTCTTGACTTAAGAAATAATTCTTTGTAATGATACAACTGACAGTTACTTTCTTAGACAATTGAATAATTGTTTAATCTAACAACTTAGTTGTATTGGAGATGGTGCACATAAAAAATCAGATGAAAAACACATGGTGTGCTTTGGAAAATGGCCAGCAGTAACACATATTAAAACTATATTAAAACTATAATATACTAAAAACACAAGAATGCTCATTTAAAAAGCCCCACAAGTACTTAATATTGAACAAAGCTTGATTCATTATTTGTTGTTGAGCTATGGATAACAACCTCAGAATGGATTGAGCCCGTCCCAGATGTTCCCTTGTTGCCTCTTGCTTGTACCCGCGACCTCTGTAATTTGCAAATCATTAACCCAGCACCTCCATCTCTCTCTCCCTCACCCATCCCCACCCTTTTCTTTCTCTCTGTACCGCTCACTGCTTCTTCACACTAGCCGGCCTTCCTTTCTTGGTCATTGAGACCAGCGCTGTTCAGCCTTACCGTAGAGGGTTTTACTGCGATGATGAGTCCATCAAGTACCCGGCCAAAAATGGAGACACCATTAGCGACGGTGTGCTTAGCGCTGCTGGCATTCTTATCACCATCCTCTCTGTAAGTCACCTCACTCTGATCACTAATTTCATCATCACTTCTTATGTTTCAGCAGCCTTCACCACTACTAGCAGCACCCACTATCACCTCATTCCAGATGTTGACCACATCAGTCTCTCATCCTGAGGGCATTTAAAGCACAATAAGGGTTTTAATTTGTTTTTGATAACAGTAATATTTTCCACACTATATGATATTATAGAAACAAGAGATTGATGATACAGATTTTGTACTATTGATAGACTACAATTACAACACATGTTCTTGTTTTTCTCCAACCCAAAATAATACACATTCCCACTGAACTAATGTTCAGAGAAATACACTTGTGTATACTCCTTAGAGGGCTTTATCTGACTGTTGACTCATTGTGGGTGTAAACTGATATTATCCTACATGAAACAACAGCTCTTCATACCTGTGCTATCAGTCCTTCTGATTGGCTTGAGCAGATCCCAGATAAGAAACAGTCAACAGTGTTTGTTAAAGGCTTTTTCTCTGGGGGCTTAAGATGACTAAGTTGATTGGTATACTTGAGCAAGTGGAGTGTTAAGTAGTTTGTTGCATTCTCCTGAGAGAAAACAGTGAGGATGTATCCAAAATCTGCACACTAAACCATCCCAACATTCTGTAATTTTCATTCCAAAATTTTGGTTTCAACATTCTGAGTTTCATTTTTCTCCATTTGCCTCTGCTCAGAGGTTGAAACACCCAGTGTGTTTTTCTGCAACAATTTTCAGACTTGCCTGTTTTGAATAATGCATCTGTCTCCACTACAAAGTGTTTTTTTGTCCATTTTTTTTTCCCACCAGTGCCGTCTCACTTCGAGTTATCTCAAAATACTTCTGAATTCACAGGAGAACCTTGACCATAGAAATCCAGTGTAGATACCGACCCACAGCTTCTGTTTCAACCAGTCAAGACAAGATATTAAGCAGCAGCCTTTGTAGAAGTTTGTTCTGCATTTCTACTAAACTATATAACACTACCCAATATTGTGAAATTTATATCCTTATAAGGAACATAAAAAACACTTAGTATACAGGGACAAAAAAGAGGGAGAGAAAACATTACTGCAGAAGTCATAGATACTTGGTTATTCCCTCCATGCCATCGTTTCCCATCACACATGGACAAATGACATATTTCTGATGGAATATGTTTTGGTGTCAGGTCAGGTGCAAGGCTGAGAACATGTCATTTAATGTAAGGTCTAAATAACACCTGTGTGATATGGTTGAATTCTATACATATTAATTATTATTTATAATAAAGTGATGTTGTGGAAGTCTAAAATTTTAACAATTCAATACATTTTTTTCAAAATATAGTGGGTTTCATTAAATTTGACATCAAAACATTGCAGTATGTTTTTTCAAATTGATCTCTGCAGAACAGCCTCATGGGGCTACTCTTACTTTCAGGCAACAATCCTCCTTGTTTATAGTGTCTGACCAGATATCGACTTAGCTTTTTCATTTTTTTGTAACTTAATTTCCAGCTCTGCACATACAGCCATAAGTTGTATGCAGGTCTCACTGCATCTCTCTCCCTCTCATTGTCTCTCTGTGTTTTCTGTATCCCAAAAAATGATAGGGGCCTAGAGGCCCCTGAAAGATAGCCTATTAGAGGAAACCTCCCACTCCTTCAGCACCATGGACAGGGCTGGCAGACACTGAACCAGCTGTCATACAAATGAACTTTGGGCCAATTTGGATATTCTTCAAAATTATTTGTGGTTTTGGAATGATGAGCCATCAAAAACAATGACATGGCACCAAGTAATATGTAGGCAATGGGCTAGCAGAGACAGACCCATGACATGCCCTAAGCTGTAGTCATGCTTCAAAATTTTTCAGGATCTGTTTCGTAGCTCTGTGTGGTTACTCAGCACTGCCAAAGCATGTACAACTGGCACCTGGCAGAGCCACGGTTGAAGGGGACCCTGCCTAATGGCATGGATTCTCCGCTGTCTTGTCCTGTTGCCAGTACTGCTCCTCTCCTGGAGCGCAGACTACTCTACTGGCTTGAAGCCACAGGGGGTTTAATGGTGAGAAAGAGTACTGACTCCATGTAATTATGGTTGATGCAATGGTTGTTCAATGAAATACTGTAATTGGTGGGGTGGAATTGTGGTGAAGGCCCCAAACAAGAAGTCTTGGCTGGGGACCTTTTTTCCCCTTGCAAAACGTGCCTTTACAATCCATCACCCCCCTGGAGTGTTCTGACCAGCCTTTGAGTTTTCTGAACCAGAAAACACCATCATTAGATCATTTAGTGCTTTATTTCACATTAAATAAATATGATAAACTCACAAGGTCACATCCATTTTAATGTGCAAAAACCTTTTTACAAGAAATAAAAACACTTGGGTGTTATTTGAAAAAATAAAAGGCATTCATTATAAGCCAGAATTCAATGTCTTGCCTTTATGATTATCTTTCAAGCTTTTATTGCAACTACTACATCCCCTGCAGTGCCATTTAATTTATTCATTCATACAGCCATATCTTTCACACAAGGGGAACCAGGTGTGTTTTCTCCACTTTCCTTCTTTCCCATGTAGGCAGCTGGGCTTTATCGAGCTGGCTCTAAAGGCCTGGATGGTGGAAACAACACACTCTATCAGCTTGTTAAATCTCCATAAAGGCTATCCCTCTGCAGACAGTATTTTCCAGAATGAGACTTATTTCTGCGCCCCTCAAAAGAATGTCTGATGAAACTGAGATACTAACATGAAAACAGTCAGTCTTCCCCTGTGAAATCAGAGCTGTTTGAGAGAGACAGCCGGAGCGGTTAAAAACAAACGTGCCCCCGACATGCGCCTGGTGGAGTCTGGCCACCAAAATCAGACACGTTGCCTAGCTCAGCGTTTCTGCTGATTAGAACCAGCAGTGCTCCCCCGCACCCTCCCTTCTCTCCCTCCCACTTCAGCCCTCATTCCTCCCAACACCTTCCTCCTCCTTCTCCTTTCTTCTTCTCTCCTTGTCTGCATTTTTCTTGTCCTTTAACTCCCTTCTTTTTCACACTCTTTTTGCTTTCTACCCCCCCATTCCTCTTCTTGGAAATACCCCACACTTTAATTCCAACTCCTCTTCCACACATTCATTTGTGAGCTGCTGGAAGACAACAGGGGATGAGGGGGTTGGGAAGGCGTTTTTTGAGCTTCAACAGCTGTTGTGAGTTATGGCTACCCACCTCCCCCTAAGTGCGCCTTTACACGTCAATCGTTGGTTTTAGATGGTGGTTTATTTACATACTTATAGAAAACTATACATGGCAGACAGTTTGAGTTGCCTCCCACATCGCCTCACTGTTTTGTCTCAGAAGTAGAATGGCACAGGTAAACACATTCTTCTATAAAGTGGCCCTTTTCAAAGCACTTCAGGAGACATCACTGAATTCCACTTTAGTTGCTCATAATAATATTTTCATCTGGAGAAAAAAGTTTTTCAAGTCACACACATAACTTAGGAACTTAACCCACTGCATCAAACAGTTTGATGCACTAGCTGATGTGTAAAAATATTAAAAAATGTATTTGACAGAACTAAATTTTTTTTGGCCATTTTAACTGGGCTAAGATGACTCCATAGTTCTGTCCATTTCCTTTTAAATATTTTTGCTACTGCACTCCCACATTTTCACTATGCACTCAGGAGATCTGAATTAAGTGTTTATGAATTAGGATGGACACAGAGACTCCTTGTCAAACATTTATATTTGATGTATTCTGTTCCTCTAGATCATCATTGGGGAAAGCTACAGGATCTACTTTCTGAATGAGGGATCCAAGTCTTTTGTAGGGAACCCCTACATTTCTGCTCTCTACAAGCAGGTGGGCGTGTTCATCTTCGGCTGTGCCATCAGCCAGTCCTTCACTGACATCGCCAAAGTGTCAGTGGGCCGTATGCGCCCTCACTTCCTCGATGTTTGCAAACCTGACTTCTCCACTATCAACTGCTCCCTGGGATACATAACTGACTACCAGTGTCAGGGGCCAGAAAGCAAAGTCCAGGAGGCCAGGTGACTGACAAACAGAGGAACACATTTTTAAATACTCTTAAATACATTAAAAACATATTATTTAAAAAGCCTTTTTTGGGGCATTTGTAGTCATGTTGACTATTGACAGTTTTTTAATCATAAGCTGTGGTGCAATGCTTATGTTCTCTTTTCTTCTCAGGAAGTCTTTCTTCTCTGGACATGCATCATTCTCCATGTACACCATGCTTTACCTCGTGGTGAGTTACTAAATTGTTTTTAACATGCGCACACTTTCATTGTACTGTGTATGAATACACACTGTGTTAAAAAACAAATTTTCTCTCCTAGATAATAAAGAGTTTCACAATTCTATCTCTTTTCCAGTTTTACCTGCAGTCTCGTTTTACTTGGCATGGAGCTCGCCTACTGCGCCCTCTGACCCAGTTCACCCTTATTATGATGTCTTTCTACACCGGCCTGTCCCGTGTCTCTGATCACAAGCATCATCCCACCGATGTCCTGGCAGGTTTTATACAGGGAGCCCTGGTGGCCTACTGCATAGTGAGTGGTTCTGTTATGTTGTGATATTGCCATTTTCTATATAATATTAGGTTAGATTAAAAAATATCTTTAAATAAATTTTACAATATGTTATTTCTAACTTTCCAGTTATTAAAAATAATGACTTTAACTTAATTGAGTCATATTCGTATTTTGCTGAGTTCAGGACCTTTCTGAGTGTTAGACTCTGGGTAGTTGTTTGTAGCCCCCAGCCAATAAAATCACTAGATCAGGACTCTTTAAAAATGTAGTGACCAGGTTACAGGTCTCTGTCTTGTCGTCTCTCTGCTATGCTCTGTTATAAGCTGCAGCCTACACACATAGCAGAGGAAAACAGCTCAGAGTTCAAAACTGTATGCCTCAACAAATTTTACACAAATTCTGGCATTATGGTGCTTCTCTGCCGGGTTGTGCAGAGGTGTGTTTAATGGGTGCTTTGCAGCAAAACCACAATGAAACAAAAACAATATTCCTTTATTCACTTCTTTGTTTTCAGAAACCCAGCTCTCTCTCTCCATTTACTCTCTTGCTGAATTGACCACCTCCTCTCCCTCAGTCTGGTTGAGCCAGCAAGGAGGGGCCAAGTTTGAGTGTTTTGTTTACAAGCAGTAACGAGCAATTCCTTAATATTATGCCTGTAAGGGAGGCCATGTTGAGGCAAACAAAAGGGGACCTGTTACAGAACCTTGAGGAACTCCATACTCTATCTCTGAAGAAAAGGAAGAAACATTACCTAGAACAACAGAAAACTGTCAGATAGTCAGGGTAGTCAATGTAAATGTATATATGTCAAACAACACAAACTCATTATTGATACATACAGTCATAGTCTACCCACCATGTTATCGTGTATTTTTCTTTTTTTACCACACATTCACTTGAAATTTGTAAAAACATATTTTCCCATAGAAAAATTTCTGCTTTGTCATAGCTCATGATAACAGCTCTGATTCTGATTTTTGAATGTGTCTATGCAATATCTGAGATGTTCGAACTTTTTTCTTTTTCCCCTGCAGGTATTCTTTGTGTCTGATTTGTTCAAGCCCAAAGGAAGACGTTCAACACTATCGTCAACTCCAGTAAAGAAAGATCTTGTTCCTCCAGCTGACATCAGAGAGCGGAGCAACCACCTCATAATGGCGTAGAGAAAACTGAAAAATGACTTTACATAACCCTGACCTGTGCCATTTAAATCACTACTACAGCCACTGGCCATTACTGGATAAAATAAACTTCAACAGTCTGGTCAATGCAGACAGATATAGAATTGTGAACATCTCAGAGGATGAAGAGAGGCAGAAAAGAGTCAATCAATTTTTGCTTTCTCAACGGAAATTTTCATGTTTTTCCTCAGTCTAACCAGACATTTTAATGTGGAAAAGAGAGACAACCAAGGATATTTGTGTCTCTTCTGCAATGAAGATTACTGGAGATTCTCCTCTGTCGAGGCCTTAGTATGGACACTAGTCTGAGGTCAAACACAACCGAGAAACAGCAGCTGTTAACAAAGCTATGTCTGACTTTTGTGCCTTTTTTCCCCTTAGTTGCATTCAGCAATGGGAGCTATAATAATAATCCTGCCACTCACTCAGTGTGAATACTACAGATGAGTCATGACAAAAAAACAAATTCCTTGAGTTCATAAGGGATGTTGTTTTTGTTTGATTTTATAACAACATAAGCATTTTATGTGTGATTTATAGCACTATCTTAGCTAAACTTAGTACTGTTTGTCACCACTTGAATTACCTGAAGTGAAGCTTTTGGAAAGCTTTGTAAGACTTTTAGCTTTTATTATGTCCATAATGTAGTGTTTCTTAGAAGGTGCACATAAGTTTCAGTAAGTGGAAAGTATAGAGCAAGAAAATGTGTTAGATGTGGGCCTCTTTCTGCTGGGTAGGACGAGCCCCCACTGAGCCATTTAATGAAATGAGTGTCTGTTATATGTACCAGACGGGTGCTCACAAGAGTTAGGTCAGTGTGTGTTGGGGTGTGGATGTGTGTGTGAGTGTGTGTCTGTGTGTATGTCTCTTAG
>JAPZDY010000004.1:6015852-6044966 GCA_029783645.1 Ctenochaetus hawaiiensis | reverse complement strand
CTCCTATCTAGCTAACTCCAAGCCGCACTATGACAGAGCTACAGGTCGATCCAGAGGGATCCTATCAGTGAGCACTTTGCCTCCTCCCCAGGCGTCTCTCACACCACAACATGCACAGGAAAACAAGGGGGAGAGAACACCGAGGTTTCGGCAGTAACAGCCTCTCTGAGTAGAAGTGGAGCTATTGCACTGCAGCAAATTTAATTGTGTAGCATTCCGTTTGGATGGACCAGTCAGCTGTTTGACGAGGTGTTAAATAGCGATTTGAGAGAAATCCAGTTCAACATAAGACTAAAGAATACTAGTACAGCAACACTGCTTGATTACATCTAGTATTGTTGTAACAAATAACCAGCATACCAGTAATATTATAACTGTTACAACTTCAATATTGTGTTTACAGCATGTTGAGCTGCTCACAAATTGTCAAAGGATCAATTAATGCACTTTTTTAAAATTTATTTAAAAGCAGAATAAGGGGCATAGTTTTAAAAATGAGATGCAGCATTAATCAAAACACCCACATTTTCTCCCTAGGGTATCAATATTGACTTAGAGCTTAATCAATATTGTTGTTGTACATCAATCAGCATGGCGTGCTTTATTCTGAGTACGTGTCAGTAGAATTGATTACTGATTAATGTATTTTCTGCATTATTGATTATGTATTGCTTCTTCCTGAGGACAGGATATTAATATGTCTATTCAGCTGATCGCCTTCCAATAAGTTATTCAGTAATAATGAATAGCAGTTTTTACCTAAATGTGACTTTAATGCAGTCTTGTATGGGGTGTTATTTGGTAACTATATTGGGTCCTAATCCGTCCTACTTGTATGAAAAGGGTGTAGATACTAGAAACATTTTTCAATATGACACAATACAATTCACCTGTAATATTAATTAACCATACACACTTTAAAGAAGATCTAGCAATAATTGAATGTAAAAGGCATAAATACCAGAAAAAGGGAGAAACAGGCAGCCTATTGGTCTGTCTAAAGGTCACAAAATCCACAAAAATACTCTATAATACGGTCTGCAGTTTGCAATACAATTTTGTTGCATGGATAAGGTACTTAAAAAGTATTTATCTGAATCTGCTGCACCGTGAAAAAATTTTAGGGAACAAGGGAGTAACAATTAGGTATTTTAGAGAAAAGTAGAAATAAATTACTCTAAGATTTATTGTGAATACTGGGAACCTACAGAGGAATTTGGGATAAATGATGTAGACAACAATCAAACCATCAAATACGCTACTTTTAGGTACAAATTCTTGTGCAGAGCTAAAGTACAATTTGTAAGGGATGAGGCAAAATTCTAAGAATGTATTGCAGCTTTAAAGAAACAGATGAAATTGATTTAAAATGTCAGGGGTACTGGACTACATTTTACTAAATATCTATAACTTGTGGTGTGCAACAGTAGCGTAGTGGTTGAACCTGTTACTGTTTTATTTTAAACCACTTAACTTTTGTATAACATTCAAAAAGGTAGATAGGAGGGCAGATAATTTTTTTACAGATGCAGGGGAATGGCAGAGAGAAAAATAAAATGTCAGGGAAGGAAGTTCATCTTTTAAAAATTAACCATACCCACCTAAATACTGTGCAGTCCCTGAGGAGAAAGCAGTGGGAAATGTTATATAGTTTAGCAAAAGCTTACAACAGGTGCTTTTGGTCTCTTCTTCAGAAAATCCATTATTGCAAACACATGTTGCATGTAAAACAATGCAGAACCCTCAGTGCAGTCAAGATAGAAGAATTTGGTGAGATGTCAAAAAGTCAGCACTGGGCCACTTATTAGAAAGCTTTACATTGATCTAAAATCTTACTTGAAATGCAGGGTTTTGCTCTTGAATCTCTCACTATCGGACAAATGTGTTAGTACACTGACACAAAGGTGAGCAGTGAGAAAATCAAAATGAGAAATAAGGCTGCACCTGGAAGGACATTAAACCAGAAGCACCAGACTTCTTTCATGTGGTGCAATTTGCTGCAATTCTGACAGACTTCGATTCTTTTTTCCTAAGGAAGGATAGGCTATAAGGGGTTTAAAGAGCTCTTCTTTTTTGGCGGAGGATTCTTTAGCTCCTCCTAACCTGGGGCGATGGAGACGCCAGAGTGATGCCTGGCCGTTCTCCTGGGCTCTGGGAGGAAAATCCTGTTTAATGTCTCCACAATAACATTCCCTGGGGTTATTTATTCAGGAATGTTAATGTGCTTAGAATCTACTGGCCCCTGTGGCCTCTGACACAGGCTCCGCTGGGCTTTCCTATCAAGCATTCGATCAGGCACAGCACAAGCTCTTCGGTGCCGCTGCCATCTGTTTAAACAACAAAGATTGATGCAACAGGAATCTATGGATGACCCTGCATTCAGACGACACGGGATATGTGTTTGTGCAAAAGCCTGCCTTAATGCATTCATACAATGCACATCTCTGCTTATATTTTGCTCCAATTTGACATTGTGATATGCACTTTGGAAGTTAATATATTCTAATGTTTGCAACCCTTCCAATGGAAATTCATAGACTTCTTGGTATGCCTCTCACAAACTGTAAACACTGTATGTATGCGTCTTCTCAGCTCCAGGATCTGTGCTTTATGTCATGGTTTGAATAAACACAACACAATTACAGGATGTAAATGGGCCTCTCTGTACATATGAGATCCATTACTTTTCCTCACTCATTTAATCTCTCCGTAGGTTCCTAAACGGAAACAGATGCACAATGCAGCACAATCATCCAACAACAAAAAAATCACCAGCACCAGGAGTTATGAACTGTTTTTATTTAATTTTAGCCCTTTTTTTACACAAATCTTAAAAATGTCACTTAGACCCTTAAAGGAATGTTTCAACATAGGGAAATACCCTTATTCCCTTTCCTGCCAAGAGCTAAAAGAGACGATTGATTCCATTTGTCAGGATTTTCAGTAAATATGTAGCCATCGCCAGCTGTCCTTTGTCTAAACTTAAAGGCTCGACACAAAAAAACAGGCTCTATCCAAAGGAAACAGAGCTCAGCCCAGCAGCATCTCCAAAGCTCACTAAATGGAACTTATTTCATTTGTTTATTCCATACTATTTTCATATTCACATACTTTTTTGATGTTTCATTTAGACACAAATAAAATACAAAGTCTTAATTGGGTCTGATGAATACAACTTTATTGTCTGCTAGAGTGGAAAATTAGTCTTAAGCTTTCAAGATGCTAGCAGGTGGATTTAGTTCTATTTGGAGAGAACCAGGCTAGCCGTTCTCCCCCGTTTCCAGTCTTTGTGCTAAGCTAGGTTAACTGGTTGCTGAAGGTATTTGGCAAGCACACGTGTTAGTGGGAACAGTCTTCTTATCAAGCTCCTATCAAGAATGCAAACAAGCATAAGTCCCAAAATGTTTAACTTCTCCTTTAAAGTTTTAACCCTAATTTTGGTTTGACAATGAAAAGTTTCTTGTGTCAAGTACATTTGACATGTAAAAATTTCCACTCCTGATAGCTTATTTTTCTTGGGAAACTTGAACATACCATTGAGTTTTTTTTCTGGCCTAGTTTTGTTGTAAAGGTCCAGGGGTCCTCACTCTCCGTGATTGACTTATTTTGCATGTGGGGGCTTTCCACAGACCATGTGAACCCAAAGGATTTCCTGACCCACTGGCCTCAGTTGTTATGCTGTTTTTCTGACCCTTGTCTCAAGGCATGCCGTACAAACACACACGCCACACTTCATGCTAATTCATTTGGGAATTGTGCCACACCACAATGATGTTGGAATATCTAGTCCTCTTTTCCCATTCACATGTTCCCTGTGTGTAGGAGGATGCATGATAAATACAGTCCACATCAGTGAGTGTGGTTTCATGTTAATTCCTCTAATTTTCATGTTTCAGGTGGTTTGGCAAAAAACTTCAGGGGCAACTTTAGGCCAGCTGCCCCAATAAACCCCACATCCTCTTTATGATCCCCAGTAAATCACACTTAAATTCACTGACAGACGCCGTAAAATCTTATCTGCTCATAATGCTGGCCTTTCAATGACATCCACACGTTGACCATTTTTTAATGTTTGTGTAAGTTTATGATTTCCCTAAAACTGGAAGTCAGAGGCCCTGACTCGTAAAAAACATAATTCTTTCTGTGTGAAACATTTTTATGATTACCCTTACCTCATGCAATGCTAACCTCAGTGTCACTCTCAGCTGCCCTGAAAACACTTGCTTATACGTGGGCAATATTTTACATCCTCCCCCTTGGGGTTCCAGTAACCTGACTTTTTATCCGCTCGTCATTCCAACTTCCCACTTGTTTTTCCTCTCCAAGAAATTACAAGAATGTTGTGTCAAGTATGACAAATTTGCTCTCAGGATTGCACTTCTCCCTTATGAAATCATGGAACGTGTTCATGGCAGGCGAGCATATTGGTCCAGAAATTTGGACAATTAATGGCCAAGACTCTCCTATAAAATTACAGAAAACATATTTTGTTGTTATTCCAAAGTAGATGAGATGACCTCAGAGTGTTGACTTAGGCTCGGTTTTCAGGATTGCTATGGGTTTGACAGTCTCATCGGTGAAACTTGATCCTACGCTTAGGAAAACAAACTGAACCAATGTGTTCCCAAAGGTACAGAAATCAGGCTTGATTGTTCACCTCTGACAATGTCATCTGATACCCGAGTGCTGATTTGGATGTCTGCTGCCATCTACAGGCCTTTTATTGTATGTTAGTGCATGTTACCTCCATAAAGTCAGAAAATGTGGCAGGAGCAGATGTCTTCTCTCTGATTAAGACTTTCATGCTGCAACAGACGGCTAATGTGAAGAGAATATTAATTATACATACTGTGTCCATTGAATTATAAAGGGGAACAATTTAAAGCTTTTAAATCATGAATATTATTGGCTGCTGTGACAATATATAAACTTAGTGGTTTAAGTCTATTTATGTGCATTAATTTTATTATTACATTTGATCAAACTTTTGCTTCCTGGTTTAGGTAGATTATAAACAAGAAATTCTAGTTTCTTATAACCTAAACATCAAAAACAACAGCTTTTTACAATTTATATTTTTAATGATTAAGGATGCAATACCACTGTGGGAAAGTTCTTTATCAGACATTTTTAAAAATGTTTAAAATGGCTCATTTTCAGTTGTTTCACTTTGGGTTTTTCTCTGACCCCCAGTTATTATTTTCTGAATGCAAAATATGGGAGAAATGTCTCACTTACATGTGTGCAAAGTGTGTGGTACGATGTGGTTTTAAGCTACGGAATGGACTTAGTGGTGAGATTGTATAGTCAAAAAAGTGGTGAAACATGCAGTTTACATATGGACAATAATCAATCAATCAACAGTTTACACATACACACACATACACACACACACACACACACACACACACACTCACATGTTTCAACAAAACAAAAACAAAAGTAATCTATTTGAGTGGATGACTCTTTTCCTGGGAACTGCCCACTATTGTGTCAGAGTTTTTAATACTGGTTTCCACAGAGCAACACCAGTAAATTCAACCAGGGGATTCTGTTGCATGGCTGAGATTTAAGAGCAAAAGTGGCTGAACTTTATGAGCCTCTAAAGTGTGGATCAACCCTCTGAGGGAGTTCAGGCTCTTGGCTGGTAAAATGTCATCTATTAAATCATGCATGTGAGACATCATTATTCACACATTATTATTCTATAAAACAGGATTCTACCCACTCATATGTAAATTTGCACTTTCTATGTTTATTTTTATATTTTAGTAAACTTGTGTCGGCTATGTTCTCATTTAAGTTTCTACATGTTGAAGTTCAGATTTTTTCATAGCATCTCTTAGTTTTCTGTGCAGATCTTTCTAACATGAAAATCGTTCAAACCTCACAGCCTCAAATGCATTTCTTTCCAAGTTGCTACATCTATTAATGTAATTTGTGTAATCATGTATGCTAATTACAACAATCAGTAAAGCTGGGGCTTCATAATTCTCATAGAGAGCTACTTAGTTGTAAAAAGATTGTATAACTTCTTCAAAGGTCTCCATTGAATACAACAGTGTTTGTCTCCCTCTAGCTGCACCAAGTGATAGTTTCCTCTCACACTTACAAAGTTGGCCTCCACTCAAAGATTCTTAATTTCAGATATTTTTCCAAAGGTCTTAGCTTGGTTTTCTGTAAGCTTTTAAAATATTATGACTAATTTTCTTTCACAGATTTTGCTTGTGCCTGTCTTATACTCCTCAAACAATGCACTTAATGCACAAATACTGGCCTTAACCTCAATAATGAGAAAGCAGTAAACTCCCATAACTGTTGCCCTGATTTTAAAAAGCCTTGATATGGAGCAACATGACAGATGAGTAAAAAAAAGTCATCTATTTGAGTGGATGGCAGATGGTAGCATTCTAACTGTGTATTTGACCCATCTCTGGGTCTGAAAGTGATCTTTGCTGTGGTCTCTTTGGAAAGTAGGCTATAAAGTTCTTCTGTACAGCAAAATACTAATTTAACATATTTTCATGTAACAGTATCTCAAAAAAACATTTGTATATGCCAGTAAAATTATTTTCTAAGAATTGCACACTGTATTGCACCGTACATCAAGGTCAGGACCTGGATCTGCTGTAAATAGAAAATACAATCTGTCTATTAATAAAAAGTTTTGATCCATATGTCACCTACTTTTATGAGAACTGAATTAATTTTACTAAATAGGCCTAGCTACTTGTTGATGTTCTTTTTTTTCAAATAATATCATTCAGTGCTACTGTGCATTTACACTTAGCATGTATGCTACTGCAATATCAAAAGCCAAATGAATGAACAATAAAACATAAACGCACAAAAAAGCCTAAGGAAAATAATTTGAATAGCTTCAAGTGGCTAAGATATGTAGCTATTTTATAATGCTTATTGGCATGGCTAATGTTAGCTAGCACGGAGGTTAGCAAGGAAACTTTTTTTTAAAATCCTTTAAAAACAATAGAAGTCATCAAAACCTTTTTTATATTCCTATGACCAGGCCTCCAAGTGACCACAGACAGTAATCTGTTACTTTCAGTTTTCAAATTTTCTCCAATAAGGCCCAAATACAAACTATATGAGCCTTAGACAAGATGGAATAATTACAACCAGAGACATCTCACTTTGGTAGGAACATTCATGTGTAACCCAAACACTGAGACTTTTGTCGCACTGACAGAACATTCAGAGTTTTGTTTCAGTAACCTGCCGGAGCGCGCCTGTGTTTTATACAGTCAATGGTGCACCATTGACAGTATATAGAACTTGCACGGTTTAGTTGTTTTACAACACCGATTCCCATAGGAAGAAGTTGCAGTGCGGGCAAAGGCAAAGGTGAATCCCTCTCCTTGGGGTCCTTATCCCCAAGGAAAGGCATTCACCTGAACTCTGACAGTTTCGCCAGATTAGCCTTCTAAATGTGGAGGGGAAAATCTTCTTCAGAGTAGTCGCGCACAAGCTGGCAGGATATCTGCAAAGAAACAACCTGATTGACACGTCAATACAGAAGGCAGCCATCCCAGGCTTCTCCAGTTGTGTGGAACATGCCAGCGTCGTCACCAGATCCAGGTCGCCAAGAAAGAGGGAACAGACCTCCATGTGCTTTTCCTGGATCTAACGCCTTCGGCTCAGTCCCACACGGCCTACTGTGGACAGCCTTCAACTACCTCAAGGTCCAAGCAGCTCTCACAACCCTTGTCAAGGCCAATTTTCAGGATATCCAGCTCTGCTTGACAACAGCCGAGTATACGACTGCATGGCAACACCTAGAAGTGGGAATTATGGCCAGCTGCACCATCTACTCGCTGGTCCTCACTTTGGCCATGGAAGTGATCATCCGGGCCTCTCGTTGGGTGGTCGGTGGACAACGAGTAAGACCTGGCCTGAGGCTGCCACCTGTCAGAGCCTACATGGATGATCTTACAACACTCACCACAACCAAGGCTTGCATCGTACGGCAACTAAAAAAGCTCCAGAAAAATATCGAACTGGCAAGTCCAGAAGCATCTCCATTGTCAAAGGGAAATTGTCGGACCAACGCTTTCACATTGGCAAGGAACCTATTCCAACTGTCTCGGAGAAGCCTGTGAAGAGCCTAGGTCGCTGGTATAATGCCTCCCTCAAAGACAAAGAGCAGGCAGATCAGCTCAGGAAGGAGGTAGCTAGTCGCCTGGACAACATCAACAAAACCCTACTTCCTGGCAAACTGAAGCTCTGGTGCATGCAGTACAGGCTACTTCCTTGGCTCATGTGGCCACTAACATTGCATGAGGTCCCGCTCTCAAAGGTGGAAAAACTGGAGAGGCTAGTCAGCTCGTACGCAAGGAAGTGGCTTGGCCTTCTTAGGTGCCTCAGCAATATTGGGCTTTACGGCAAAGGGATTTTAGAGCTGTCCATTTCCAGCCTGGCAGAGGAGTACAAGTGCGCCAAAGTCAGACTGGAAATGATGCTACTGGACTCAAATGATCCAGTTGTGGCCCAAGCTGCCCCCATACTGGTGACCAGGAGGAAGTGGACCCCACTTTATGCAACTGAGCAGGCAAAGGCAACACTCAGGCACGGGGACATGGTGGGCCGAGTCCAGGAGGGTAGAGGTGGCCTTGGCCTTGGGGCCAGCACACCAGCCTGGAGCAAGGCCACTCCATCCAAGAGGTGCAAATTGGTGGTCCAGGAGGTATGGCGGGAAGAGGAAGCGGGAAGGTGCGCACAAGCTGTGGCGCAGGCAAAACAAGGCCAGTGGATGACATGGTAAGGAGTAGAGCAGAGGAAGATCTCCTGGCAAGAACTTTGGGAGATGGAGGCATTCAGGACTAGCTTCACGATCAGGGCTGGCTACAATGTCCTACCCTCTCCCACAAACCTAAGCCAGTGGTATGGCGAAGACCCCACGTGCAATCTTTGCCCAAGTCCAGCATCACTGAAGCACAACCTAAAGGATGCCATAGCTCACTTGACCTTTCCACTGAGTCTCATTAGTGCTTCCAGCACGCGTGTAACAGGGGATAACAACATCTAGTCTGGCCTGGTAAGTATCAATAGTGCTCACTGCATGCTTGCAAACAACATTCCCACTCTTCTTTCTTACCTCACCCATGAAAGTGGGGGAGTAGAGGGAGCTAGAGCACAGACCAGTCCAGCAGGGGAGAGTTTAGTCCCACGAGGCATCTCTCCCTGACTCTACCTTCCTCATTCAAACTGGCTGCCACTTTCTGGGTGAAAAAAAAAGGCGTTTCGTAGCCAGCCTCTCAAACAAAACTAGGATAGGAAATAAGCCACCCTCCCACACAACACTTCAAGACCCAAAGGATACCATCACTCAATTGATCTTCCCACAGATTCTCATTGGTGCCTAAAGCACGTATGTATTAGGGGATATCAACATCTAGTCCACAACACAACAGATCATAGCATGTGCTTTACATGATCGAGTATTTTGAGTATATGTATTTTTTAACAGTGTTATGTTGATTGAAAACAAAAACTAGAAAATCTTGTTTGCTCACTACACCTTCGTTAAATACACATTTGTAATGTATTTGTATTTTTTTTTTTACATTATTCTAAGTTATAGCTAAAGTCTAAACTTAAATAATGTTAAGCCTATTCTAGAAATAATAGTGTTAAGCATTTACACATTAAATAACATAAGTGAGGAGAACACACAAAACATTGATGGATTATTTAGCAAGAAGTGGTACTATGAGTTTTTTAGGATTTGGAAAAGTCTTTTCTCAATGCTGAATGCTGAGCAGTGAATGAGATGACTAAACTACTAAATGACTAAATGAGATGGCTCACTTAAAATAGCCATAAGTCCCTTTAGTCAAATGGTGAGACCAGCATAAAATGTTTTCATTAGACGCTTATCAAAGTAATTAAGAATTATATGCGCGGCAGCAGGTGTCTCTGATGCGTCTCCATGTGACCGCTGCTTTAACACTCCCCATCATTGTTTGAGGAATACAAAAAGAGCATTTCAACTTTCCAGCGCTACCTTCCAGGCTACATACCAGCAATACCTCTGCGGTATGAATGGTGACAGCAGGCAGCAGGTCAAATGAGTTGCGCGTTCACATTTCCAGCGTTTTCATGGCTTGCTCTGCGCTTCTATAGCAGGTTTATGGTGTGCACGGTTTATTGTGGAGTGTTCAGGAATAACTAACCAACAACGTGTGGACTTTGTCGTCAGTCAAGTGCGGAACTTTTAGGTGTAAGGATTTTTTTTACCCCGCTATCAGGGAGCTGTACTTCTCACTGTGGAAGTTAGAAAGGTGAGTTAAAGCGAGCTCCTCTCCATCCTAACGCCACCGATCGGAGTGTTTGGAAGTGATTACTGCGCAGAGGAATGGAAGAGGAAATTTTTAACGATTCCTTCCCCGATCTGAGAGAACTGGAAAACAAGGTTGGCAGGAAAACACCGGAGAGCCTCCTAATTTGGATGAGGGATGCAGCGGACAGCGAAGATGGTCGGAGGTCTGATGTGATGGACAGGGGGGACCGAAGCCCTGCCTTCAGCGACAGCTTCTCTGACAAAATAAACAACTTAAAACAGGAGATGGTAAAGATTCATATCGTGTTCTTAGCAATTGTTTTATCGTTTTTTTAATAATGTGTGTTTAAAACAGACTAAAGTTTTCCTTGTCTGCTGCAGTGACTTTTTTGTGTTGTCCGTGGTGCGCCTACATGCAGGCTACCTACCCAACTGGCCATAACTTGCACAACTCGTTTCCATAATCACTGCTCTGTTTATTTCGATGATATGTTTTCCTTTGAACCGCAGATATGTCAAAACCACTGAGTTTCTTTCATTTTAATGTCTAATGACAGACTCTGTCACCTTCCGCCCCGCCCAAACCCTCACCTGGCTTCTCTCTCATTAAGCTCCAGTCATTTGACACATTCTGACCGGATTCCTCTGCTCATTCTCTGCCAACTTACTGCTCAATCCTTCCTCTTAGTTATTTCCCTCTTTTATTGTGCTTCAAATGAGCACACAACGGGGGGCCTCACTACTAGGGAGTACAGAATGTAGGGGTCCCTACAGTGAAATTCAGCCCTCCCCCCCACGTATACCTGCATTGCAAACACATCAGACACATCTATTTCCTTATTTACACCTGTGTCATGCTTATCTAGCCTAATTTCACACTGTTTATGCAGAGGTGGCTGCGTTCTGCGGATGTGAGGATTCTTCGCCAGCTGCTGGCCGTACACGAGGGGATCGAGGCCATGCGTTGGCTGATGGAGGAGCGGGACACCTTGGTCAGTCGCTGCAGCAGTTTGACAGGCAGCCTCAGCAGCCTAGTGACTGTGGAGGAGCACGGGCCCTCAATGTCCCCCTGCAGGTACACTGTGGAGTTTGGCATCTGTGCCCTCTCTAATGACCTTCTCTATTTACATCTGATAATGAAAAATTAAAATTTCACCTTTAACTTTATGGCAAGTTTAGCTTAGTGCAGGTCAGTCTTCATTATCACAAGTGGCATTTGCATAGTAGAAAGTCTGCAATACATTTAAATGTGTCCAGAGACCCACAAACATAAACTGTATTCTCACATTTGACATATTCATCAGTGCTTTCAAAAAAAGGAGATATGATTTTTTGGGAAATAAAAATTGTGTATGCTACTTTCCATAGAATGTCTTAGTGCTGTGAGAAAACACAGACCAGCAGCCAGATAAAACTTTCAAACTGGCCTGAGAATTTTTTCTGTCATGCTGCGTGTATAAAACATTTTTAGTGTCAGTATTCAGGCCTTATATTTGGTTTAATGTTTCCACTCTCACTCCCACAGAGAAAGCCCAAGTCCAACTCAGGATTTTACTGAAACCACTGGTGAAGAATCAGAAGATCAAATACCACACATTGATCATGGTGATTCAAACCACAAGAGCTACTTTAGTATGTTGAGCCATGAGTCAATTGAAGCAAGATCTCCTGGTTTTTCATCCTCCACCGTAGACGTCAGTGGTTCCTCACACAGCAGGCATGATCAGGCATCATCCAGTCCTGTCAAAGGTTTGGTTGGTGCCAATTTACCAATGTCACAACTACAGGATTCAGCTGTAGTCCCATTAAAGAACATCAAAACTGGTGCCAACACCATCAGGAGGGCTCTGCACCGATCACAAAGTGCAAGAAGAGAAGTGAAAGTAGTTAATGATATTTTTCCCTTCACTAAGTCGACAGAGAAGATGCAGACGGAGCCCCAGATCCAAAGTTTCAGGGCTTCTCAGAACAATAAAACTGAAACAGAAGAGAGTGCGCCTAGCAGTGAGTCAATTCTGCAAGGCTATGATGCTAAGTGGTGCTGGGTGGAGTCACAGGACGACGTGACGTTTCTATAATCTTCTGTCGGCACAATTTTAAAGTATGATCTTTGCTTTGAAGCCATTTTCTTCAACATTTGACAATCAGTGGGATTTAAAATGCACTTTGACATTTATGAATGAATGAAGCTTTAAAATGAGTGTGTCTGTGTCTCTGTTATACTACTTATGGACTCAGTGCTTTTGGTATGCTGTTTGATCATTTTCCCCATTTGTCTGTATTAATTAAACAATTCTAAAAGAATAATGAAAAAAATATTAGAATAAGAGAAATCATAATAAAATCTTTCAAAAATTATTTTGAAATATTATGTTCTTATATTTTTACACTTGGGATATAAGTTTTGAAGATACTGATTATGAATTTCAGTATTTTTATCAATGGGCTCTTTTTTCATTTGATTGCACTGAATTTCATTTGATTTAATTACTGTAATTATAAGACAAAAATGGCATGTCATTTATTCTTAATGTCCAGTCTCCTTTAAATGTTTAACAATTTCAGATATAGTGCCACAATCAACCTGCAAGGATTTAGGAGAGAATGCCATTAATCTGCTTAAACTGTTAGGTAACAATGAGCTGCATATACCTGTGGTGATTAAATAAGAAATCTTTATTCATGCTCTGTTTTGTCTTTCTAAACAGCAGGAAACTACGATGGGTTAGATAAAAGTGTGTATTTTTAAGGGTATCGAGCTTAAATCTTTTATATTAATGATGGCAGATTTAATTGTCAGTGTGACAGCCACACCAGTGTTAAATGCAGCGCCCCCTAATGTTCTAATGGATCAACGTTGTCTCTCTATTTCTCTGAAACGTGTTCTTAGGCCTAAAATAATTTGAATGACAACTTACACAATGTTTTTAATAGCAGTAAATCTTAGAAGATAACACAAAGTATGATTAAAATGTTAATTTTTTACGGTTAGGTCGTTCTTGGGTATGAATTTAATCTTTCCGACAGACCACAAAGGCAGCATCTGACGGCTTAAAAGACGTCACGTATTTACATTTGCATAGAACCCAGGAAGTGTTGTGCAGGTAGAATGATTTCCACTTAGCGATAAACCTGTGTGACATTACAGGTGCACAAAGGACGATGTAATGATTCAGACACTTGTGAAAGAAAAATGGAATTGTGTTTTTTACGTGTTCTCCTTTTCGTCACCCTGACGGCTTGGACATTGGGAGACGGTAAGTGTTGTCAGGAGCCGGCAGACAAAGTCAAAAGAAACTGGTGTTAGCATGTTTGCTAACAAGCTCGACTTGCTCGTTTACCTGCACACAAGAAACCTCCGCTCCGTGCGCACTCTGAGCAGTTATCTCACCATTTTGCCCTCACATGAACATTGTAAAAAGTATTTTTTTATCAGCACTATAACTGAAATAGAGGTGAAAGCGTGTAGGGCATTTTTCTCATGACCACTCGGCTAATTGGTAATTTAACTTGATGAAGGCTAATGTCTGTTTGAGCCGACGTTCAACACGTTTTAGCATTTCCGTGGTAATGTTATTAGTTTCCAATTTAGATTGTGTAATCCTTAAATACGAAAGTTTTTTTACAAGTCTTAAAAATATTAGGACTCTGTAAAACACAAGTAAAAATGTGACAGTTTGCTAATCCAAATTAACATATGACGTTAAGTATTTAAAATAATACAAAAACAACATATATTCGGTGACGTATCCCAATAACCTCAATAACAGGGATTTTTGTTATAATCTGCTTTATTCTGAATTTGATGTTAGCAACATGTTACAAACAAGTTAGAACAGAAGCAACAAAAGTCTAAAAAGTTCAGGAATGCTCTAAAAACACCGGTTTGGATCATTCCACAGGTGAACAGGTTCACTGGTAACAGGTGACAGTATCAGTTCTGGGTATGAAAGAGGCATCCTCCAAAGGCTCAGTCGTTAGCAATTGAGAATAGGGCGAGGTTCACGACTCTGTAAAACACACGACTGTTTAAAGGACATTACAACATGGGCTCAGGAACACTTTGTAAAGCTGATGTTGTCAAACAGATCTTTTGCAGTGATTGCATTCTGTATTTATTATTGCCTTTAGCTCTTAATTTTAGCTGTAGGTGTATTTTACACTGAGAAGGTTCTTAAAGTTTCTGTATATGAGTAGAACTTCAACACACAAAGTAAAAACTGGTTTGTGTGTGTTATACCCTACAGATGGACAGGTGACGTTTGTATCAGAGCTCTCATCCAAACCAGCTCAGAAATTGTCAAAGTATGGCTGGTACGGCAACGTGAGACTGCAGCGGTTTCACATACCGCAGGAAACTGCTGTTGCTCGCTGGCTTTTCTCTGTCACCAAGGGCCACAGCTTCCACTGTGGACAGCACAACGTCACCATGTGAGATATACAAAGGCCTGCACTATGAAAATGTCCATGCTATTTAATTCATTCTTGGCTACCTTAATGTCTCTTCTTAATCTTTTTAATCCTCTATTTAGACAGTTTCTCTGTAGAATTTTTTGCAAATAACTTTTTTTTGACGCTTAAGTCTCTCTCCTTCTTTGCAGCCACATTCGCTGGGGTGCCCCCCCAGTCATAAACCCAATTGGGTCAGTGTTCCCCAATGCAACACTGTGGAGCCCCTGTTTATCTCTGATCCTGCCGGTGACATCACACAGCTCCACAACCTTTAACCTCTCCTATCCAGCTCCAGGTGACTGGTTTGTTGCTGCCCACTTGCCTGAGGATGATGGGCGCATTGAGCAGAAGGTTTGTAGAACTGTGCACTTACTTGGTTCTCTCTGTAACTGTTCTTGTAGCTCTGAGTGCTGTTTTTTTAAGAATTATTTTATTTCCGTTCCCATTACTAGACTAAGAACAGATGCACACAAACAATGTGCTCATTTAAATTGCTGCTCCTCCCATGAGGATCTTTTTATGAGATTTGTCTGTTTTTGAACAGGTGTGTCAGTTTTTATGGCCTGGATTTGTTGAATTTTAAAATTGATAATGTTTTGAAAGATCTGCTTGTATTGCCCTTTCCCTTTTACCTCAACCCCCTTCACAGGAGCAGAGATTTGCCAGTTTGCCTCTTACATAACAAAGCTGAACCACATTCCTCCAATTCTTCCACTTCTTTCTCTTTACTTCTGTTTATAGTGCAGAATTGTAGATGGTAGTTCAACCTTATTTACCAAAAGCTTTCCTTGATGGAAAATTTCTTTTACATTTTTTTCTTTAAATTCTCAACATTTTTATTTTTTGTTGCCATTAGTCATTTAATGGAAATGTTTAACTGTTTACTGACTTATGTTTTCAGTCTCCTGTAAAACACTTTGAACTGGTTGTATTAAAGATCTAAGAAAAGGTTATATAGCAATATTTTCAGTGCATTGTATAAACTTCTATTTTTTGTTGTCCTCTCTTAGGGCTTTCCGTCCTGCTCCTACTTCTTCCAGCCTCAGCTGTCAATCAGGAGAGCAGTGGACACACCAACTTTACAGCCAGGCACGTTCCTCCAACAGACTGCAGCTCCTGACAGACCTGCTCGCCTTAAGTAAGAAGTAACCGGGCTTCATTAACTGTAATCTACCCTTTGTTTTGTTCTATGTTTCTCTTTTCTATTAGAACAGCTAATGCATTTGTGTCTGTCGTAGGTTGTTTGTTCCAGAGTTTGCCTCTTCTCTCTCCGTCTCTGTGGCTGATTGTTCGTCTGAGGATGAAGAAGGAAACTGCTCACTGGTTCTCAGGCTCGGCTCCATCTCTCTGCAGCATGGCCCAGTAACAGTGAACTGCTCAGGGACTGGCTGCTCTGCAGCTCTATTAAACCCACCATGGGACACCTGGTTACGTGTTGTTGTGGAGAGTCGCCAAGACAATCGTACAGTGACTTTTAGTGTCATCTCAAACTTCACAGGTGAGCGAAGAAAAATGGCCGTTTAAGTTTTGCCCATTGAATCTCAGTTCTAATCATTTACATATGCAAAACTTTTCCTGTTCTGCATTTGTCTGCCTCAGTGGGATGTAAGCCAAAAAGTGTAGGCCTCACGGTGGACGATGACATCAACAAGCTCCGTGGAAACAGCAGCTTTAGCAACTCCACATCAGCAGGCAACAGCTCAGTGGTTACAGATGTAGTGGCCTTCAGCAATGAATCTGCATCACTGTTAACGCCCTTGCCGGCGTCGGCGTGTGTGTGGAGCATCCCTGTGCTGCTTGAGGAGGTGGATGTTCTGTCGCTCAAATTCACTCCCGTCAACGGACCCAACGTCAGTGTTACACATACACACCCCACACTGCTCACCTACCCGCTGCACGCACAAGCCACTGGCGGTACACTCAACCTACAGCTGACACTCAACACTGTGAGTACCACTGAATCACTGCACTCACACACACACACACACACACACACACGGTATGCTAAAGCCTGTTAGACCTGAGGGACTTACACTGTTTTGTTTGTTTAGTTTTACTTTGATAAATGCGTGTGTGTTGTGTGTGTGCAGACTAATGTAACCCTGGGGAACAGCAGCAGTGTGGTGGCCTGTCTCTCTCCCTGGGCTCCAGTCCTCGAACTCAACCACTCCCAACCCTGTCGCACAGGTAGCACAACCAACTGAATATGATTTATCCTCGCTGACGTTGAGGAATGGTCGCATTAGACACCTGCTGAAGTGAAATTAATCAGACAATATCAAGACAGAATATCAAAAACAGTAAATATAGCGGTAATATTAAGTACTAAATTACATACAGAAAATGAATCCCACCACAGGCATAAGGGTGAACCTGAGCTGGTTAACCCAGACAGGTTACATTTTTACTACAAAATGTTTACACAGTGCAGTGTTGAACAGTTGTCATACAGGTAATCTGCACCATTTCATTTTTACTGAAAGAGACAGCCGGCCTTTCAAAGGTGTTTTCCTGCTCTCTGCCAAGTGCATGCTGGGATGACTCACTGTGACTCATAAATTATCAGAAGAATGTTTTAAGGAGCTATGAGGAAATAGTTGTTGTGATGAACTAATATTTAACTAAGATCATTTACATCAGAAAAGTTCTAATAAATTCTAATAGATATGATAAAAGATATAAGATGCACATTGATCAGATCCGTCTTTGGTTTTCACTGATTTTCACTGATTTTACAGATTTCTGCTCTCTCTTGACGTGCTGATTCTCAGCAGTTTTAACATAACTAAGAAAAGCTCGACTTTGTTAAGTTATGTTATGATTATAGTTTTGAAAAGACCCTGCTCATGTGTTTCTGCAGCTCTGTTTGGAGGATACAGTGTCCGTGTGAATGCTAGTGTCCCTAAAGCTGTTGTCAGGCTGCCTTTCCCTCAGTCAACAGCATGGTACCTCACCCTGCAGCTGGAGTGTAACAGGTAATGTTATGCAATGCTGTGGTATGTTACACGCTTGTTCGAACTTGGGGTATTTTTCATATTCAGAAACCTCTAAAACACTCATTGATGCTCTAAAGTTGCCAAACAAGGAGGAACTAAAGTGCTAAATTTGAATCCAAATTTAGACAACTAAATCTAAGACCACTTAGAGTGTAATGAGCTATTTCTGCTCCTTCAACATTTTTGTGTTTTTTTTTTTTTAAATTTAACTGTGTGTTTTTCTTGCAGCAGTGACTGTGGTAATACATCATTGGTGTCTGTGGTCCCAGAGGTGTTTATCAGTGCCTGTGTAGAGGACTGTGGGACATATGGAGAATGTAGACTACTTAGATCCTACAGCTACCTGTATGCTGCCTGTGTCTGCAAAGCTGGTATGACTCTCATACACACAGAGACTCTTCTGTACTTGTGAGGGGTTAAGCCAGCCCTAGTCATATTTTACTTGGGCTAAAGTAACATGTTTGTGTGTAACATGTCATCACTGTATTTTATTGCTAAATGTCTTACTTCATTAATTCGGTTTCATTACGTTGTGTGCATGCAGGCTTGAGTGGTTGGGGCTGCACCGATGATTCGACAGCTCAGTCTTTTGGTCGTCAGTTGTTGGCAACTCTGCTGCTCACGCTCAGTAACCTGTCCTTCCTTCCTGCCATCGTGGTGGCTGTCAGACGCTGCTACATCACAGAGGCCTCCGTCTACCTCTTCACAATGTTCTTCTCCACGGTAACACACACACACACACACAGATATAGAAACAAAAATACAATGCTGTGTTTTTGCAGTATTGTTCATATTTGTTGTGACTGACCAAATAATGCTGTGTAAAAGAGGGGTTTTAGGAAATCAAAGCAAAATACCGCTGTTTGAACACTTAAAAGCTCAAGCCAAGGCCATTAGCTTGGTCATCATACTGTCAGTGAGCCCAAGTGACCTCAAAAGAAAATAGATCACTCTTAAAAAACTGTGAAGACCACCTGCCCCATTTTGAAATGTAAAATTAATGTAGAGAATGTAAAGTCAAGGCATATATTTTGCTTTTACAAATGGAAAGACTTATATACTTTAATATATTTAGCTTTTAATAGAGTTGTTATGGATCAATCTAGACCAGATTACACACAAATTTTATGTTTCTGTATAACGCAGATTCTGAGAAAACCTTGAGTTATACATGTAGCAGATTGTTTGCTATAGATCTATAACTATATATCTTGTAACTGTCTAGAAAGATTGAGAGACATAATGTGCGACTTAACTCCTAATTCCACTGACTGGAGAGATCAACAGAGTGATTCCTCTTTTTCATGTTTTTTTCTTCCTTGTGTGTGTTAGTTCTACCATGCATGTGACCAGCCCGGTGTAGCCGTACTGTGCATAATGGACTACGATACCCTGCAGTACTGTGACTTCCTGGGCTCAGTCTGTTCCATCTGGGTCACCATTCTGTGCATGGCTCGCATCAGAGATACATTCAAATATGTAAGATACCGACCAAGGCCTAAATTTTTTCAATTCTGCACTCACTTTTTATTGAAATTTTGTTTCTTTTTTATGCTTAGATGTGTCTAATATGATCCTTAATGCTTGTGTGTGTGTGTGTGTAGACTCTGTTTATGCTCGGGGCTCTGCTGATAGCCATGTCGATGCAGCTGGACCGTAAAGGTCTGTGGAACCTGCTGGGCCCTGTCCTCTGTGCCATACTGCTCATGGTCGCTGCCTGGGTAAGAAGTGCACCAGCACACTACAAAGACAACTCAGTCTAATGAGAATCTGCTGCTCATTTCCTTGTTGATGAAAATCTGGGCCGTCACAGCTTCTTGAAGTTTTCTGAATCCAGTTCTCTTCTTGTCTACAGGTGTACCGAGGGGTCCGGCGGAGACATTGTTACCCGCCTTCTTGGAAACGCTGGGTCCTCTACCTGATACCCGGAGCAGTCTGTGCCCTGATTGGGGTATGTTTGTATATTTTTGCAGAGACAGAGGACAACTATTACTACACACACTCGCTGTGGCACATCCTGGTGGCCAGCTGCGTGGTGTTCCTGCTGCCGCCTAAGGAGAAGAACAGGGAGGCGATGGGTTGGAGCAGGGGCTGGAGTTGGAGCTGGAGCTGGAGACCCCGGGTTTGTGGGTACACACTCTGTCAGAGCGGCAAGGACGAATTGTACACCGTCACATAGACGGCCCAGTGAGGCTGTGAGGAAGCAAAGTGACCAGGCACTGATTGTTAAACAGCACTACAAACATTCACACAAGGAAAAAAAACACAGAAGCAAAGGGGGTCTACAAAATCTGACTCCTCAACATTTCTGAGGAATAAAGAATTTTAAAATCAAGTTTTAATTCTCAAAGGTCTGCTGTGTTCATGTTCACATTTACAAGAGGACTAAACTGTTCTTATGTTTGAACACAGATCTTTCGAGTCAGCTTAAATAAGCTTAAACAGCTCACAGACATCCTGAAATAAACACACAAACATCCTGTTTAACCCAAATCAATTCTGCTGAAACCCCCAAGGTGGTCCACTGCACCAGCTTTGATGTGAACCTCAAAACCTTCAGGTAGCACACCGCCTGACCTTTGACCTCATGACCAGGAGTTTGTACATATTGTGTCTGTTATATTTAACTAGTGTAGGTTGTTAATGTTTGGAAAATTTATAAGGAACCGCACTTTCTGCAACAGTTTTAAATCTTTATATTCAGCCTGTAATTGACACTGCTGATAAAGTATATTATATTTATAGTTGATGCAAACACTTCCTGTTCTTGTGCCCTCTTGTATTTTTTTTTTTTTATTTTACCAGATGTGCTTGATTTTTATCCACCAGGTAGTTTAACAACCTTCAAAATAACTTGACAAAACAATAACAACTTAAAGTTCTCTTACCAGCTTTGTTCTAAAAGTTTCAATCGAACATCATGGCCCTCATCAGCAGCAGAGGAAATTGACTTTTAGTCTTTCAAATGTATCGTTGGAAAAAACACAAAAGCAAATAATGCAATAACATTTAACAGAAATATTCTTCTCTTTATGTCTTCGCAAAATGTGAACTTCAGCGTCTTTACTTTCATCCATGTTCCTGGGCATCACATTCTCATACAGCCGCCTATAATTCAGGAGCTCTCCATGTGAACAGCTGGACTTCTTAAAGAATAGTAGTTTCAGATACTGAGTGCCTCTGTATTCCTTTAAAATTCACACTAAATGTCCATGCAGGACAGGATGTTAAGTTGATGTACAGATATAAATGCAGCTCGTATTTAATTTAAATGACTGCCTTTCCTGTTCTTGTTAAAATCTCTGCTCTTTTTCCCACTAAAACTTTACCAGATAACATTCATGCTGAAGCACTTTTATGATTAAAAGCTTATTCAACTATGTAATGTACACAGACCGTATGTTAATGAACGGGCATTTATGAATGTATATTCAGATTACTGTGTCTAGTGCCTCCTCTTGTCTGTTTCATCATGAATGGGTGCACTGTATGTATTGGGTTAGTGTGTGTGTCTTGTTTCTTGCACCAGTAAGCTACAGAAGTCTTTCCATAATAATTGTAAGGTATAAAGTCTCCATGTTGACTGTTATTTGGTGTCCCATACTTTGGTGTCTTTCTCTGATTTTGCACAGTTCAGTGTTTCTGTCACACTTGCATAGCCTTCCTTTCATTGTTGAAAGCCACAGCAAAGTACGAAAGCTGTCATTGCTAGTATGGATGAAGAGAAGTAATGTTCTATCCACAACATGATTATACTTTCTTGTATTAGACAGCTACTTTCCAATCTGTTCAAAAAACAAACAAACCCAAACAGCATTTAGGCTACCAAAATAAATCTGTTGGTCAAAGAAAACTGTTTCATTTTTTCATTGCTTTTTATGTGGTTCGTGCCCTTTTTCTTCTCTAAAGCACACACACACACACACATATTAAGAGAGAGGATGGGTAATGGAGAGAAGAGGATTAGCATAATCCTCAGAAATATAGAAAGTGCTTGTTTGGAGTGTTGAAATACACATTTAACTGTGTGTGTGGTGTGTGTGTGTGTATATATAGCTTTCCTCCATTAGTAAATTTGATGGGCTCTCAGGTCCTGCAGGGCTGACAGATCAGTGCTGCAGATAATAGCATAAAGCATAGCTGCTTATTGTTTTTCTGACAATCAAAATCAAAGCAGCTGAGACCAACATATCCTGACATTCAGTCCTCAGTATGAGTCAAGCTTCAAATATACTGAATCCTACATTTCCATAATGAAACTGAAAGGTATGCTTCCTGAGACTTAAATGTGCTCATTTATAAATCTACTATTGATCTTCAGTTTATAATGAAGGTTTTCTGTCAACACTTATTCAAAACTCACTGCAAAAGCAGATATATATGCAGCTGTTTTCACAGGCTGATGGCATTTACTAAAAGATCTGTGAAGCAGCTGAATTGTCATTTAAAGCAGACCTTGCTTAGCAGTGCTACTGATATGTTATAATAAGTCCTGCATGGATGATAATTTATGTGGATCTTTGGTTTTTGTGGGGTTTTTTGACAGCAGTGGGTCCCAAGTAAAATCTAAGAATTCTAAAGATAGTTCAAGCGATTATAAAAAGTGCAAAAATATTTTTCTTTAAAAAAAAAACTAAATATCTATTCATTTTTTTGTTATCGCTGAAATGCTGGCTACTTTTTTCTCTTTAAACCCTTAAAACAAAATGGTCTAAGAGGAACTTTGTTTAAATGTTCAAATCTCATGTCCACCCTCAGGCGTTAACATGAGATGATGGGAGATTTTTGGGCTGATAAAAACAGTAATCACATTGACCACATATGACCAGTAGAGGGAGCCAGTGAATGCAGAAGAGAGGGAGGTAAAGCCTAAAAGGTAATTAGATAGAGAAGAGAGGTGCAGACGGAGGACACTGTGGGAGACAAAACTGAGCAGCTGGTTGTGTTTCTGGAAGAAACTGTGAAATGGACTGAAAAAGTGAAATTCTATGATTCAATGCAACACATTTCAGTCAAAGACAAAGATTTCAGTATCAAAATCTGTAGTTGATTCACTGTTCATCATATGATAAATCCTGTAGCAGTCCCTGTGGCAGAGCCTTCACATCTGGAGTTCAGTAAATGCTACAACAAAGGCTTTAAATCTTTGTGCTTCAAATAGAACCAAAGGCTAAAAAAAGAAACAAAACACTGGCAAGAAAGAGAAGTGAGAACCAGAGAAAGTCACAGGAACAGAATAGGTAGATTTATAAAAATAAACCTGATCGCAGGGCCGCACACACATCCACTCACAGTTATCACAGCATGCAGAGAACACAACACATCACTGAATGCCGTTGTGATATTTTATTGGGATGAAAACATGCTCGAGCAAAATTAACAGCAACAACTATCACAAAGTGAAGCTCCGGCATGGAATGAACAAAACAAGCAAACTGTACTATGACCACAGACATGCTGAGGTGAATTTCTGACTAAATACATATTTTACATCCCTATAGTTCTATATAAATAACCTCTTTGCCTTAATTAGATTCAGAAAAATGCTACTGAAGAAGAAAAAAGGACTCAGTGTTAGAAGTCTATAAGTTAAGACCAACGAGACAGACTATTTGAATTGAGATGGGATGTAGATGCAGGATGACTATGAAGCATTAAATGCTGGAGCACTAAGAGCTCTTTGCTCTCTGCTGTTCGCTGCTCATGCTCTGGGAATAAGATGGGATGCTGCTCAGGTATGCATTCACACCTGCGCCCTAACTTTGAAATCCTCTGTTAATGTTGCGGCGGTGAAAGAAAAGCGTTCATACAGTTGGACTTGAAAGAAAAAGCAGGAGAAACCTTCTTGGGCGGTTGCTATGGTGACCAACAGAGACAATGGAGGTGATTGATTCGGACACATGTTTTCGTTTCTGGCTCGGCATCAGGCATTGGAACCAGCTGCAGAGTTGGTACCTGCTTGCCTTGCACCCTTGGCATGCCCGTCTTCCTCTGTTGCATGGGTGACAGCCTGAGCGGGGGAGGGGCTAGAGTGCCGCTGGCGTCTCATGAAGGGAAACACACTGCAAGGAAGTGAAGAAGAAAGTAAAGTGGGCTCTCCCAAAATGTCTGTATTTTAGTAGCATGAAAGTAATAGGGGTAAATAATGCAAAATTTCACCTCTTCTTTGTCTCCTGGGGGACAATAGCTTTGGCAAGCATGCTCTTGTACAGGTCGGACTTGAGATATCTTGGGTAAGAGTCCTATGCACACAAGCACACACACACTATCAATTATTATAACATAAGTGTGCCCTAATAACTGTAAGTTCACCCTAAATGTACCATTTCAATGTGCCTGCTTTTAGTTTACAGAGGAGGGGAAAGGAAATTGTATCTTTTGACCAATTAAAATGTGGCTGGTTCACATTCAATCTGAACAGATGACATTTTTTTGTCTCTCTTGGGAACTATACATTTAGGAAAGTTGACATCAAATTGGTCCAGTACTGTTGAGTCTGTGCATGCTGCCTCTGGGCCATCAATATTGCAAAAATATAGTGATTATTAGAATTACACTGATGACCCACAGTTATCCCAATTCATGTCCACCAGAGATCTAAACTCTGCCAACTTGCTCATTGAAATAAAAAGCTACCTATTAAAAGAGATGTTCTTGTTATTGGGGCTATGATTAAAAAAGTTCCACAGAGGTCAGTGTGTGTTCCTCCTTATGCCTGATGTTTTTTCTGGAGAAACATTGCCAACGTGACAAAAACAGTCATTTATTATTTAAAAATAGGGCTGGACAATACAGACCAAAGATCACAGGTCAGTATTTTCAGGCTGAATGGTAATACAATGTATATAACTCAGTGTTTTTCCCTGCAAAATATTTGGGGAGTTTTTATAAATAACCATCAGTGGTGTGGATATAATGATATAATTGCTTTACTCTAATTGATGCAGCCAATAAAACCAGGGAAAGTCAGCGCTCGTGCCATTTGATGATAAAACCATATCCAAAATCTAAGCTGATTTCTAAGCTCATATCACAATATATAATGTCAAATTAGCAGGCTCCCTTGGCACTGACTGATGAGGACATGTATTCAACTCTTGTCGGTGGGACTTTTGCACTGTCCCGCCCGCTGGTCTGCCTGAGAGGACGAATAAAACTCTGCAGACAGATATCTGATCTTAGATCCCATCACTGGCTTCCAGTAATTGCATGCATTCTTGCTGATCATTTCTGAGAGCACGCTTTACTCTTTTACTTTGTTTTCCTTTATGATTTTTCCCACCCTTCCAGGCAGTCTATTGATTTTTTTTTCTGAATAGTATAAAAATGAATAAGCAGACTCATGAAGCTTGTCAGCAGTGTCACTCTAATCACACTGAATATAAAGACTGCAATCACTTTTTGTAGTGTTATGATGCATGGCAATGTAGAGTCGTTTAAATGCAGACTGATCTGAAAAGTCTGCAGTGCAAAGTGGCACAACAATAATGTTGTGTCGACTTAATAGTTTCTTTAAATAGTTAAACAATTCAAATAACTATGTCAGTTTAAACATTTTGGTAGTTTATAGAAATAAACTGAAACCAAACATTTGATGTCTGGAAGAGGAGGAAAAAGTACATTCAAATTCTTTGAAGGATAGTGGTTTGAAAAATAAGAAGCTCTAATGTAAAGTATAATTCATTTGTGGCAAATGGAATAAAACAGGTTAAACATTGGTTTGGTCCTGCAAGACAGGGTTTTATGTCTCCGGATCTGAATCTTAGTTATTTTGAGTATCAAGCCACAGCGGATCAGAGTTCCAACCTTCTTCATGAGGAAGTAGATGTGCATTTGTGCGTCGTCCATGACAAAACGATGAGGGTGTCTGATCCCCTCTAGAGTTTTATCCATGGTCTTGCTGTCGATGTTGACCCAACGGGCAGCTCCAGGAGCCAGGAAGTTCCTGAGTCACACACAAAACAGCTGCTGTCACCTGACAGTAAATATGTTGCAAGTGTGGGATTTCTTCATGTTGATGTGCTTGTACACTTACTTGTATATCTCTTCCACTTTCTCAATGATCTTGGAGCTTTCTCCATGTCTAACATCTTCACAGGCCTGCCAGAAACAGAGGTTCTCCGCTAGGGAGGAGAAAGACAATTAAGTGAACAAAATGACATGATGAAGGAAAAAGTGACACATCAGTAGAGACTTTTTATAGCATAGCTGCCCTCTGTGGGGAACTGTTGCTTCTGGCAACATTTCATACATCTGTGTGGATGAACAAATCCCTTTCCTTATCTTTCTTTTGCCCTTTACCTTTCTGAACTGTATATTCCCCTTAAACCTGTCTTAGATTTACCCTTTTTTTTCTCCCATCTTAGTCCTTATCTATTCTTTCCATTCTCTCAGCAAACAATATCATTAAATTAATCTCCTTTTCCATGACCTCAACCCTTCCAGCTCTCACCACTGAGACTGGAAAAAGTAACTAGGACAGTTAAAGAAATTCTGAATTAATAAAACAAGTATGAATTGATAAGAGGTAATATGACTAACAATTACATTTATTTTTCTGTTTAATATTCTAATCGACTCCTCCACATCAATAACAATTCACTTTGCAGCAATTTATTGTCAGTTTATGCCACTACTGTGCTTCAACCTGTGAATCAGGTTTTTTAGATTAAAAAAAGAAAAAGAGATGAATAAATATGGAATATTTTCCCTCTATTTCCTCACATTAGTATGGGTTGAGTCTAATCATCAGAACTAATTACGTTTAAAAACATTCAACAAATTCATCTTTAATACATCAAGCCTGACACGCTAATTATCACAATTTAGAACACAAATAAACACAAAAGCATGTATGAAAATGCATTTCTGTCTCTCTCTCTTACCACTAAACTCTTTCTCCAAGTAGGTCATGAACTCCTGCCTCCCCATGGAGTCATTGAGAAGTTCCATGAAACTGAAGCTCCATCGTTCAACTCGAAGACGTGTCGGTGTGGGTACTCTGTTCACAGAAACACACCGACAACACAAACACAGCCAGGCATGTAGGCGCACAAATAGCAAACTACTGAGATGAGAAAGAAAAATTAAGTGATATTTAACGAGACGCTACATAGGCTGAAACCAGTGAACTAAGTCGCTACTATAGTACATGTACTTGGGTTTGTCGGAGCATGTGTGTGTATCTGCTTGTATTTTCTTACACGTCTGCATTCATTGTCCAGTGTGCGGTGTCATCAGAGATCCAGGGGTTACTGGGGAGGCAGCCTTGCATAATGGGATCATGGTTTAGGTACTGCTCGCTGTATTTCACAAAACTGCACATACGTACACAAATGCAGAGGCATGCACACACGCAACAACACACACGCACACAGTATTATTGTATTAGTGCAGCAGATCATAAGGGTTAATGGCCACTAATTCCAACTTGCCTCAGGAAGCATCCATTAGTGGCTCTTACAGTGGGGGCTCTAAGCCTTATGTGCATGTGCGTGTGAGGAAGAGACGGAGAGTTTGCTTCACAGAGCATCAAGTCCATTAGTCTTTGTGTGTGTGTGTGTGTATGTGTGTGAGTGTGTTTCCTTTCTTTCAGTGACACATACCCTTCTAGGCAGATGGATGACTTTACACGGTTTCTTCCAAGAGCCTTTCTACAGGTTTCAATCTAGAAAAAAGGCAAAAAGGTACAAGTAAACAAACACAAATTGAGCTTGATATACACTCAATGTACTTAGGGTGTATAAAGTATAAATGATATTTACCTCACTTTTGTAGTAGTCACTGTTCTAGTTCTATCAAGGGAAACACAGTGTCATCACTTAAGTTAACAAAATGACAGCATTACACGTTTATACAGTAATTAAATTAGCAGACAGTTTGTTTTACCTGTATGAGCTCACCCATATATTCAGGGTATATGGGGACATATTAGAAATGTACAGTATGAGATTATACATAAGTACTAACATAACACATATATATTTAATCCTCTTCACCAGTGGATATTGCCGTGGACATCTGACAATTAGAAACCATTTCAATCATCCATAATTTCCATGTTAGACAAAAGGTTTTTATGTCAGATCAAGGCCTTCTATTTTTATCCTCTATTCATGTTAGTAGAAAAATTATAATGCACTGTAATTGTCCATAGTATAGCACAGCTCACTTGGACACTTACTTTGAAACAATCCCAGCAGCAAGAAAGAAGGAAAGCAACCAAATAAGAAGAGATGAGAGATGACAGATATGTTAAAACATTAGATATTTCAAAGGGGTATAAACAGGAAGCAAACTAAAGCAAAGGAAATGTAATGAGTCACTGACCAGTGTAACTCGTGAGCTGAAGTTATTTGGTCTGTCTAGACCCATGTCCAACACATTATGTGACCCAGGCTGAAAAAAAACACACAAACACAAACGCACACTAATAACTCAGGATAACTAAGTATGTTTTCATTAAGCCTGGCTGTGTGTGTGTGTGTGTGGTTTTTGTCCGTGTGGTTTTTGTCTGTGCATGTGCGTGTTTGTCTGTATGTGTAAGTGTGTCCGATGACAGTACGCGTGAGTGAGCACTCATCCTTCCCTGAGCTTTCCACTCCACTAGCTCTGAATTTTTTTCTCAAGTTTCTCTTTCTTTCTCCTCGTGCCCTCGTCCCTAATTCATAAGAGCAAGACAAGATGGAGTCCTGGATCCAAACCCTGTCCTCTGCTTCACACGCTCCTCTCACCCAAAGAACCTCAACACTTCCCACCATCCTTTCCCTCCCTGCTTGCTTGTCATCTTCCCTTTTTATATCTATCTAACTATGAAACTGTAGAAAACATAAATAAGTGGAATATGATGTTATTATTTTTCTCTCATTCTCTGTTTCTCCTCTTCTCTCTGTCCTTGTCTGTCTCTCGCTCTCTGTTGCCCATTTGTCAGCTGAGGCTTTTACCAGATTAGTTGAATATTTCATGTAGTGTAGGAGGCAAAAGGGGACTGTGAGTGAACATTAGTGGGATTTCTAACTGTTTTAAATACTTCAATACACAAGTCTATAGTTGCATCGTATGGAGAGTGTAGTTCAGTATAGTGCAGTAGTGTAGTAAACACTTTGCAAAATAGCATGAAATAGCATAGTAAAATATTGTATAATATAGGGACATAGAGCAGTGTAACAGTGTAATATAGTTAAATACAACACAGTACTAAGTATAGTAAAGTATAGTATAGTGTAGTACAGTAAAGTACAATAGAGCATATAGTAGCATAGTTTAATTTAGTAAAAAATAGTAATAGTAATATATAGCACTGCGTAGACTACTATGGTACAATAGAGTATGGTGTTGTGTAGTGGAGTATAGGATAATATAGTACAGAT
>JAPZDY010000004.1:5985797-6006585 GCA_029783645.1 Ctenochaetus hawaiiensis | reverse complement strand
TGTTGTTTTTGAAGCCCGGTGTAGTAAAGATTAGCTCCATTTCATATTCTTTCAGTACAACCATAAGCAAGATGAATGAGAAGCCCATCGACTTATTTCAGGCACACTTGCATATTTTGGCTTCATTAACCTTTGTCCAATGGGGAAAAGAGGAGAAGCATCCTCTATCCATATTTACAGTCAATGAATTGGACATTTCTCCTGTTTATCAATGGTTATTCTACTAAAATAAGAATTATGTCAAAAGCCTGATTTTTTGTGAAAGTAGCTGTACCCATTAATGGGTCTGAAGGCTTTCTTTCTAACTTCCATAAAATAAAGTTTCATAGATGGTTGAATATTTTGGAGTTTTAGGGAGATTTGAGTTCCAATGGAGTTTTTAAGTAAAAATATGGCTGAGTAGTTCAGAGTTGAAAAATGGTGAAAAAGTAAGAATTTAATTATTCTTCCACAAAATGGATGAGAAAATTGATTGAAAATACAGAACAAGAGGAAAAACAAATAATGTGCACCAGTGAAGGCTGGCTGCAGAGGAAGAGTTCAGGTGAACAATGAGAAATTAACACAGCAGGGCACAGAATAGGAAGTATGAATCAAAGGTGGGTCAGCCTATTACTAGTTCTTCCTGAAAGACGCATCAGTATGACCAAAACTGAGAGAAAACCAAATCCTTAGCAGCATGCCTCAGGAATGGAAACCTTTCACCAGTTTACTCCATTTGTGTTGCCATTATTCAACTTGGATTTTTCAGACTGGCCCTATTAAGTGTTACAGGAAAGGAATGCACAATGAATTCACAGCCTGGTGGGTAAATGTAAGTATTTTTGTGCAAGAAGGCAGATTAGAAGCTTCTTAAGAAGCCGTGCAGTTATAATTTTGAGCAAGATAAGCAGGACGTGAGAATGTGTCAGGCAGTAGGAGTTGTTTAAGATGTGCTGATTGTACCTGTGTTGGTGGGAGGGTTTCATCTCAGATGATCACAGCTGGAAGAAATGCGCGTAAAGACAGACTCGGTCTTATATTTGAGTTTCCTCGGCCGAGGTAAGTCAGCAAACATGTCGGTTTCAAAATTGACAAAAAAACGAGTTGAGTGCCTCTTATATTCAGTGCATAACATCATGCACGTAACATAACAACTTGGCACGTGACCGAGATTTGTTGACATTTACAGAGCAGCACCTGCACTAATCCGCTGGATAAACAATTCAATTTTTATACCACGCAGGCTTCCGTAGCAGCAGGAAGTGGTTCTGCCGTCTTTAGACCATTCATTTGACATATAATTAGCTAAGTTTTTAAGTACATTTAGAGCCTTTTTCAGAGGTAAGAAACCAATTGAATGTATTTTTTTTTCTTAAAAAGACGACCCATGTTATAATAAGCGCACGGGAGACTTGTTGTGGAAAAGAAATCGGTCTTTTTAGCTAACCCAGCTAACCGTAGCTGTAGCAGGATGGAGGAAGACCGACAGGCTGTGGTGCTTGTCCACTTGGAAAAGTGTTCAGTAACAACTATGAACCCACTGTTTTCTCTGTCAATATAAATCTAACGTTAAAATTTGTATATAAAAAATTGCAATACATGTTTTTGTAGCGTTGATAATTTTACCGTTGTTTTTTCTCTTACGTGTGACGGTAAGTAAACATAGGATCGGTGCATTGTTGTGTTTATGGCTAGATGTATTTAATTTAGTGTAACGGTTGTTTTTGTGTGCAGTAAATTAATCACGTCTCCGACAAATTATTGTAAGGCTTTGTAAAGCTAAGCTAACAATGCGTTCGTGATCGATAAATTAACTTGTCAAAAATAACAGTCAACTCGGTAACTACACAAGTTAAATCCAATACAGTGAAACAGGTCTTCAACACGTCACTCCTGAACTTTCACACGTTTTACTTGTGTTTTACTTATGTCTTAAAGTCTTTAAAATTATTCGGTATTGTACGGGTCTCTGTTAGGTGGTGATGGGTGACATCCGTCAGTCGTTGCTCCCTCGGGATGTGCTGAGTGCAGCCAAGGAGCTGCTCTATCACCTGGACATCTACATCTGTAACCTGGTGCAGTCAGGGAGGCAGCCTCCTCAGGTCGATTCCAAAACCTTGGAGCTGGTGGAGGAATTCATTCTGCATGCACCCAAGGACAGAAACATCCCAGCTAGGGTATGTCATGACCCTGAAATTCTTTTACACTAATGCATAGAATACATATGCAGAAATGTAGACAGCGTGACAACTGTCAATTTTTTTCTTTCAGAGGATGAGTGCTCTTCAGGAGCTCCAGCTGTTGGAGATCATGTGCAGCTGTTTCCAGGAGCAGAGCCGCGATACTGTTCGTCAGCTTATGTTTTCTGCCCTCTTCAGTCTCCAAGGCAACCAGGCAGATGAGAGTCGCATGGCACTGTTAGGCAAGCTGGTATCCATGGCGATCGCTGTGGGCAGGGTTCCTATTTTGGAATGTGCTGCTACCTGGCTACAGGTGAGGATTCAGACACCCTTATGAATGTGCTTACAAATGTGTGTGCTTTAATATTCTTATTCAACTTGACTTAAAGATCTTGAGTGTGAGGCTTGTCTGAAGTGAATTTGATACGAGATGCAATCAAAAACTTCTGAGACTGTTCCTCTTGCACACAAATGGAGCAGTGTACAGTAATGAGCATGTAACAGGTGGAAACGGTGACGTTTGTCAGTATTTCAAGTTGCATCGCTTGATCATCACCAGCACCCGAGTCATGTGTGTTTTAGTGACGACTGGGATTTCCTGACTGCTGAGCAGAAGCACTTTTTTAGAGTCTGTGGTCTTGATCAAGATGCCCTAGATGACACAAGTATTTATAGAAGATCATCACTGATGATGAAAGTTGTGTCTATGGCTAAGACCCCAAAGCCAAAAAGCTGTCTTCACGGTGTAAGAGCCCACAATCTCTCAGACCGCAGAAGACACGTTAGGTCAGGAGTGCAACCAAAGGCATGCTGGGGGTTTTCTTTGACATTTGCAAAGTTTGATCATGAATTCTACTCAATATTTTTAGGAGTCTCAGGGAGAACATTCTATGCAAACTGTGGCATGATGCGAGTGGGCACTCCAATATGACTTTTCACCCATTTAGAGCACATTTGAAACTTCAAGTTTCTTGCCATTAACAACACAACACAGTCGTTGCTCTCTACCCTGCTTACCTACCGCATTTGGCTTCCTGCAACTTCTTTTTTTGTTTGCAATTTCACATGTAGCAGCGTTAACAAAACGTGTTATACAGGTGCTGATGATGATTGGGTGGTTTACCTTCAAATACCTGACTCACAAAAATTATCGCTTGCACCTGCTACATGCACACTGCACGCACATTATTTTGCAGCTCTCTGTTCATGTAGAAACTTGAGTCTTCTAAGTTTTGATTGCACCTTGTATGATTTTTCTCCTGAGTGCTTCTCTCAATATGTGCATATGTATTTTGTGGACCTTGGTTGTACTGAACCTTGGCCTCTGGGTATGTTTTGTCTTGCAGAGGACCCACCGTGTGTACTGTGTGCGCCTGGCTCAGTTGCTGGTAGATGACTACTGTAGTATGGTGCCAGGCTCGGTGCCCACCCTGCACAACATTCACAGTGCCAGCCCACGCTTCTGCTGCCAATTCATCACTGCTGTCACCACATTATATGACCTCACCTCAGGTACTTTGGTGGGATAAGTCCTTAAAGTTCAAAAAACTTGGTCCTCCATAAAATAGTATAAATATTCTTCTCAGAATGCTTTCTCTCAGTGTTTTGCATTCTTCATTTTAACAGTATTATTGTGTGTGTTTGTGTTTTTATTTTTGTTTAGAGGAGCTCACTCCTCCTTTGGAGCTTCTCCAGATGATCGCATCATGGATCCAAGACGACCCTCGTCTAGTCCTAATCACCCTCCTGAACACACCACTTTCATGCAGCCAGCCAATCAGCTCACTTGATGTCACACCATTGGGGGGGTTGGTGCGTTGGTGCGTCAAAGCACCACTGGCGTACAGGAAGGACAAAAAGCAGATGTTGACCAATTGCACCACTGAGAGTGAGCCAGATGTGGGGCCCCTTTTCTCTGCTCTCCATCTGAGCGTCCTACAGGTGTGTAGTGTGTTTGGATGCATTTGCTTACAGTATAAGTTTCCATGTAGTATACAAAACACCTCCAGTGTATTCAGTGAAGATTATAAAGCTATTTTTCCGTGCCTTTCTCTGTCTCCTTCCACATTTAGGTCTTCATGCTGTTGCCGAACATACTGAATGAGAAGGGGCTTTTTGGTCCCCTGGCGCTGCTCCAGCTGGAGTCCCTGGCCATACTGACCTCAGACCTCTCCAGGCTGCTGGACCAGGCAGACAAAAACTCACACACTTCACCAGCTGATACGCATGCGCTGTCTCAGCTGACCCTGGACCGACTGGCACAGGCTTTACAGGTGGCCCTGGCCAGTGGAGCCCTGCTCTGCTCGAGAGGTGAGACTGTTAAGAGAGGAGATGGGGAAAACAAAATGGTACTGTTGTAGAGAATAGAAAAGTAGATAGAGGAGTAGAATGAGATTTACATCCCTCTCCTGTCAAAGGCTGACTCTGAGTCTTCTATAGCTGCATTAGCTGCATTGGGTCTGAGACTGGAAACCAGGTCATGCTCCAGTTTTGTATTTCCCATAAATTATTATCATGCTGTCTACTTAAGACACTTAGAATGCTCAGAGTTTATTTGGCACACGTCCAGTGACAACACAACTTGAAAAGGATTTCTTTAAATTATTGTACTTTGTTAACACACTAATTATCAATTTATTTATATACGCTTAATAAAACACAAAGTGTCTGGAAATACTCTATCTTTTTGCAAGCAAGACCTTAATAAATGTATTAGTGCTGTGGAACAAAGCATACAGGCACTTAAACAGCAGTTGGGATTTTGGAAGTCTGGATAAGGTTGGGCTTATCTGGTCATACTTGTCCTGGTTGACTGATAAATAAATTCTAAACAAAACCTATATACTTGAGGCCAGACATTTTGTATCCATTTGTATTTTCATGGAAAAAGTCAGCACGAGTTTAAGTGCATCACTGTTTCCTAGCTAGTGCATCCTTCAGTTTTTATAGTGACCAGCCAGGATTCCCTTAACAAAATCTTCACCTCCTCTACTGTAGTCCTGGTTAAAGGCTAAAGATCTATGCTGAAGTAACTCCAACATAAGAAACAGTTAAATTGATTTGATTGCTTGTGGTATGGATTGTCTCATCATGCTGTGATGTGATGTGCGAGTGCCTCATTCATTCTGCCTTGTCTCCACAGAGGACCTGAGAGCCATCTGTTCCCGCCTGCCACACAACAAGTAAGAACCTTAAACTCTCTGTCGCTCATTCACCTCATTACTTTTTCCACTGGTTATGTGCTCATGGAGAGACTGTCTTTAGTAATAATCAATACACCCATGTGAACAGCCAACCTGATTTGTGCCTTTGTTACACTGTAGACAGCACATAGTGCTAAACTAAGGTCTAGTATACCCATCAAGTAATTAAAAAGATTGAAAGAAAATAATTTTAGTTAGAACACTGTAACTTAAATCCCAATACAGATTAAATACCTACAGTTTAAAATGGATAACAGAAGGTTATCATTACTTATATCATTTCAGGGCACATTTATTTTGAAAATAGTGCTTTCATAAGCTTGTTGTGTTGTGGCTGTGGTGACAACATAATAAACATAATTATAGTAAGCAAACTGCCAAAGGGTGTCACACAATCAGCTTAATTTCACACAGAAGAATCTTTGTTTTAATCCAAGAGTACTTCTCATTGAGACTCTTTGTATTACAGGTATAAATCATGTGCCCTAAATTGATACATATAACTTTCTTTGTTTCATCTCCTCTCTTTCCCCTTCATCATCGCTTTGTGTTTCTTTGTTCCTCCAGTTTGCTCCAGCTGGTGTTGTCAGGCCCAGTGATGTACTACAACAACATCCACACCCCTCCACTGGCCTTCAGCCCACATGCCGCACACTCTCCCATTGCCACGCACCCCACGCACTCCACGCACCCCACGCACCCCACGCACCCCACGCACCCCACGCACCCCACACACCCCACACACCCTACACACAACCCTCACACGCCTCTAGCCACCCACCCCTCCTCTCACCCTCAGTACCCTGCTCAGCCTTTCATTACAGGGATGCCGTTCCCCTTCCGACCCAGCCACTAAACGAAGCTTGTTTTCACATGTGAAGTTGCGTGAGTGTGTGTTTGTGGATGTGGCAGTGTGGTTGGTTGTCTGTTTGTTGGCTTGCATGAATTAATGTGTGGGTGAAGTGTTATGTATTAACATGTTAATAAGCAGATTTGCTTTTGCTAAAAGTCTGTGAGGCTAACATGTTTGTTCAATAAATATTTTTTTACCTCACTTTTGGTGTTGTTCTTTATACCAACCACTTGTGGTCGCTGTTGTTCTTCATCCAGCTGCAATTAGAGCACATCAGCTTTCAAATATCATGTATACTTATTTAAAGGGTTCATTTGAATTATTACAAAGTAGCATCTGGTAAAAAGAAAACTCTGCCCTCGGCTAAATGGGCTTTATGTAAATTCTGTATGCACTACTCTGCTTTTATTCTATGAACAAAAGTTCAAGAGTTCAGTAATATGTAAACAATACTGTTTGCATAACTAGAAACAGAATTTTAAATGATGAAATAAACTGAACCGCTAGTTATAATTTGCACGCAGGGAGACTGTTGCATTGAAATTTAAAAATAAAATACCAGATTTTTAAGGGTGATACAGAATTAGCTTTAGCATCATTTGGACCATGCACATGCTGATACAAACAAGGCTACATGTCCATTACTGAACACAAATATATGCAAGGTAGGCTTTTCACCTCTGTCCCAGACCAACGTGGGCCGTTATGTAACCAAAGATGTCAGAGCCAAGCCCTGTGTACCCAAACTTGTTCCTGTTATTAGACAGATAGCGTATCATTAGTCTGCAGCACACCAAGAAAGATGTTCGTCCCTCCCTTGGACCCCAGCTGCCCTCATCCAGGACGAGAGTTGCATCATCCATAGTGGTGTCTGCAGACTGCCATTTATGGATTACTTTTCCTTTCCTTTAAATATATTGCAAAAAGGTTTAGAACAAGCATGTATTAGTAAGGATGTGGGGTTTTGGGAAACCTGATGGGTGTGCATGCATGTGTGCATACCAGTTCTTTTTAACCCTACTTCCTCATAGTTTACCCTTATGCAGGCTCTGTGTGCTAGGAAGGAAATAAACCTGGTGAGAAATACATTGGTTTCTTTCCACACAGTAGTGTTACCAAAATTAGAAGCTGCCTTCTTAACTTTTTTCACTTGAAATGTCTCTTAGTGATGAGGCAGTAATTTATTACACCTTGAAACATCTGTGCCAAGATCAACTCAGGTCAGCGTCTAAATGTCGCAGCATCTTGGATTCCAGACATCACTCCGTATTGTCTCTCACAAGTGCACAGTGGGTAGTGTTGGAGGCTGATTGTTCTGTGTTCTCATGCAGTAGATTGTGCTGTCTGCGGTTTCCCCCCCTGCAGAGCCCATGGGTGGGACAGAGATAAGGGTATCTGTTCTGGGACAGGGGTGCATTACTGTTAGGCAGGGGTAAGGTGTTGACAGATAATATAAAAGTGAAAAAGGATCGAAGATGTTCATACTGTATGAAGTCTGGTCCTATAAATCCCATGGGAGCTGTCAGTGGTGGAATGAAATGTACATTCACTCTGGTGTTGTATAAATTCAAGATACTTGTACTTTACTTTAGCATTTCTACTTCATCACATTTGTCTGACAGCTCTAGATACTAGTTACTTTTCAAATTAAGATTATTCATTCCCTTTTATTGTTTAATGAAAACAATGTTCATACAAATGTAGTGATTTTAAATGTTATGTTTCCAATAAACTGAAGGTTTGTCTGTTCCTTAAGTTTAAACATCTAAACATCTAAAGCAGTAAACAACATACAACATAAATATACAATAATGCAGCACTGATTTTAATACAAAACACATCATACAGTAAAACTATAAAAGGGATTATGTTTTTGCAGAATGAATATTTTCCCTTTTTATAGTTTTACAAATACTTTTATTAAGGAAGTATTTTCACAGTGTAGTACCAATGTGTGCAAATGCGAAAACCTCTTCCAAAGTGGCAGCTATTTGTTGGACCCAGGCTTGGTGAAACCTCCTGACTCTGTAAACTGGTGTCAATATAGACAAAATAATAGGAAGTGACACATTCGGAATAATCTTTTTACTTTCAGCCTCATTTATTCAAAAGTTTATAATGATCAGACATGGCATTGTGAACACGGCTCAAAATATCTCATTTTTTCTCCACTGTGTATATGATTTTGCCAGTGTACTGTGGTACAAAATGTGCCGGCCACAGCTGGTTTTCTCTGTGTTTTCTATGTAGTTATAAGAGGACTTAAGAAAAAAACCCTGGTTGTGGGTGAGTCCATGTGGTCCCTGCAGGTGTGTGCTGCGGTTGTGCAGGACTGTCTGGGTTCACAGCTGCATGATCACGGTTTCCTGAAACGGAAAAAAAAAAAACAGTCCCAAGGCCAAACACCAAATTTTATTCACAGTGTACTCCAGAAACTCAACATTAACCAGATGGGTGAATTTTAACTTCATTGAATTAAGTCAGTTATTAGTCCACAAATACCTGATCTGCTTTATCAGGTGAATGTCACCCCAAAGTCTTACACCCTAAAATGGTTTTGCACTTGAAATAACACAAAGCAGGAACAGAAAAGAGTACAGAACTAATTTTCGCTAACTCCTTCCCCCCATGTTGCAATTTTGCATAATGACAACGCAGGTGTTCAGCTATTTCCACTTCCTCTGTCATCAGTGTAAACAGCAGGAAACAGCCTGAAAATTACCTGCAGTTTCAGAATGAACTGAGCACCAAAAAAAAAAAAACAAAGAAAAAACTGATATTTGCACAATGAGAGGACATCAAAATGTCAAAGAGTAAAAATGGATCTGGCTCCTACCCACCTTTTGTGAATCATGTATTCGACTCTATGCTGTTAGTGAATATGTAAACAGCAAAAGGTATCATTACAAGGTTGGTTTGTCAGATCCTACAACATTGGACTTTATCCTTGAAAGTCCTTAAGTCTAGCTGTGTGTGACGCTGAGACCACCCTCATTTGCTTTCTCAAAGAAGGATCATCACCACTGAGTTTACATCCTGCAAAGCCTGTAACTGACTTTACCTTGGAAACAAACAGTTCTGAGCCATAACTGTTTTTGATGGGGACATAAAACAGTTTTTAAATGGGATTTAGCAGCATTATGAGAAACGAAGGGGTTTCCCTCTCTTACAGTCCTGAGCTGCTCCAAGAAACTAAAGATTTCATAGAGAGCTAAACTCACCATGTTTTTTTTTGTGTGAAACACACACACAAAAACTTTGCATTTTGTTGTTCTACATAGTTCCCTCCTACATTTACAGTGGAGCATATAGACCCCTTCCTTATAAAAGCTTGTGTCTTGGGCCTCCAGGATGTGATCCACAGCAGAGGTGACTTAACCCTAACTGTCAAAAAGACACCACTGAGTTTCCCAGACATCTTAGTGTAGAAGCAGTAGTCTGAGGGCGGTTGTTGGACAAGTTCAAATCTGCATTCCTGTATGACTGTACAAAGACGGATGTGGTCCATTTCCCAGATAATGCAGACACACAATATTCAATTACCTGAAACGGAAATACCACAAAACTCATTCACTTCAAACCTTTTGAATAATCATTCAAAGACTTGAATTCCGTGCACATGAACTAAGAGTTGTATAACTGATTTCCTCCTATCTTAAGAGGAGGTGAGTTGCTGACATTCAGCAGGTGATATTTATCAAGTTCACTATCTTAGTTTAGCATGTAAGCATGCACGCATTTGCTAATTAGCACCAATTACAAAGTACAAGGGATGCTAAGGGGAAAGTAAGGTATTTGAGCTTAAACAAAAGCACTGGACACACTGAAAATGTAACCTGCTGATGCTACTGGAAAGAAAGCCTTGGTATCATGCAAGTTAGTTAAAATTATTCAATGGAGACCCTGATGTGAATATCTCGCACTCAAATGTTACATAGGTATGTTCCGATGTAATTAAGGGAACAGGAAAGCTCAAGAATGCTACAATTGATTTCTCATCATCTTGTCATCTGAGTGTAGGTATAAAGACGTGCTGTATTCACTGTTCTGGGCACAAACTCTGAGCTCTGAGCCTGAGGTTGTGCCTTCTCTATAGAGAATAAACTCTCGTGCACAAAGCTATTCAGTCTTGTTTGCTGACTCCCAAGTAGATCGGCTAAAATTGCCACAATAGTAATATACACTCAGTAATCAAATTATAAGGTACACATGTAAAATCTAATTAACCCAACATAACCATTCTGATATAGATTCTTCTTTGCCTATAGTGTTCAGTTCTGTTAACATGGAGAAGGATTTTATTTAGTGTTTGAGCACTGAGGTCATAGTCAATGATGGTTTTATATTTGACTGCATTTAATATATAGGTGTTATTAATAGTCTGCCCTGATCATGTACATAAAGGGAAGCAGACACCATTAAAAACACTTTGAAATATATTATAATCCACTGCATCACTATAAAGAGTATGATTTCAGTAATAAAATTATGATTAAAGTTACATGTTTTTGACAATTTAAGTGAACATTATTAGCCAAAGACAGATCTTATGGCATTGAGCTTAAACAAAAGTGACTGTACAGCTGTACCTACTTTAGAAAAACCTAGAGTAATTTCACTCTGAAACCGAATGTAAACGTTGTATTACACTTGAAAATCATAGGGATAATTGAAGTAAGCAGAATTCATCCTGTGCTGAGGGACTGGGAATGTCTGTGCAAAACTTCTTGCAATCCATCTGCTAGTTGTTGAGATATTTCAGTGGTGGACTGACAGACTGACACTGGCTTCCCTTGAGCCTGACCAGTGGAGTGGCTATAAATCCATTTTCTCAATTAAATATATTCACTAATACAATTCAACTTCAGAGGAACTCACCTAAAGTTCCTCAAACAAGTTCACAGTTAACAGATTTTCATGTTGTCTCTTTGCCTGCTTTGTTGTGTCTGTGTTAAACTACACTCAAAAGTTAAATGACTATGTAAAAAACACATTTAAATTATGTCTGTTGACAAAAAGAGGATGTTTTTTCACATGTAGAGAGGGAACTCAGGTGTTGCACAAGGTGTTTCTAAATTATTACAGCACAGTGGTTTGGTCTTGCAGCGTACTGAGTCCGTGTGTGCATGCTATACACCCGCTTCTTAGTACAGTTTAGTTCCAGTTTAAGTCCTGAACCACCTCCACATTGTATTAGTAATATATTCTCCTGAGAAAATATTCCATCTGTCGTTTTCCCACAGTTGTACATGCAACACAATACAGACTGTTGTTGCATTGCACTGAGTGGCAGATTTTATGGAAATCGCTTTGCTTGCCTTGCTGTTCACCTTCAACAAAGAGTTACTCAAGAGTTAACAATTTAACCAAAAACACAGTCTAGGGTGATATTACATGTTGCCTAACACTAGCATGACCACATCAGTGTCAAGTAATGATCACACACAAATAAAGAGACAGTTTAATCCGCTGTCAGTCTCTATGGTGACTTTAGATTCTTGGCCTGCAACTGCAGCAACAAGGACTTGCTGTAAAAAATGCTGTTGAACTTTCAAAACTCTAAATTCTTGACCGTGAGAGCGCTGCATCTGAGAGAGGACAGAAATGGACATTCCCCTCCTGCCCACTGTTTTGTTTAGCAGGAGATATACAGTAACTTTGTTAGGTTATTAACCTGCATGATCTGAAAACCAGTGGCTAAAGGTGTTTTTTATTGAAAAAAATAAAAAATACAGAAAAAAAATAAAAACAGGTCATAACGAGTCATATTAGCCCCTACTGGAAATGTCAAAGCAATTATGGAAAGTGACCCAAAATATTAGATTATATATTGCCGTGGGAAAATTATTAAAACCTGAGCTCAGATCCCCCAATGACTGGTTTGCACAAAGTATACACTAGCAGCCTGGCACCAGGCAAAACATGTAATTACTGAATATACCCAAAAGAGCAATTATAGGGACAGTGACACAACCTTACTAAAGCTGCACTGGTTAAATAATCAATAATTAAAAGTGGTGGTAAATAGATGGGATTGCAAAACCAGCTATCTGAAAAACAAGAAGAGCCACCTGTTTACAAAGATTTACTAATAATTTACAACCACTGGCGACTTCTTTGTCCTGCCCACCACAGATGCCCAATCACAGCACTGTTGATTTGTCACCATGTCTGCATGGACATAACATTGCGTGATATAATAAGCAAACTATCAACGTTGTATCCATGTAAATCTGCTGGCAGCGCAGTGGGTCAGTGGTTTGCACTGTTGTCACCTGGCAGAAAGAAGGTTCTGGGTTTGATTCAAGGCCTTTTTGTTTTGAGTTTACATGTTCTTCTTGTACTTGCATGAGTTTCCTCTGAATGCTCTGGTTTCCCCCACCACCAAAAACGTACATTTTTTGTAAATTCTCTTGTCAGCGACATGAACAGAGACTGGGCATTTTTCAGTGGCTGCCAACTGTTGCTCACTGATAGGTTAAATGCAGAGAACCAGTTTCATTATGGTGCACTCAGTAGAAATGTATGTGACAATAAAGGATTTCTCTGAATACGAGTTGTGTCTTTTTCTGTCAAGTAAAGACAAATCAAACAACTTTGCATGAAATAATTAAGCAGGGTTGGCTTCACTTCAGTTGCCTCGATGGGTTTTAATACCTTTCACTTCAAGCTTAAAGTGTATTTAGATATTACTGCATTACTTATGGATATTAGAACAGGAGCCAGTATGGTTCCAGACAACTTAACTGGAAAAAATGTGTGTGTCTGACTTAGTCAGCACACCAGTGACCAAATTAAATAGGTGGTTCCTTCCCTTTCCAAGAGCTGATATTTTTACAGCTGCAGCAAAAATAAAACACTGTTTTGTGGACTGTGGGGTCTGAAACTTTAACAGTTCTGGGCACACTGGCATTTATGTTTGTTCTCATGTCAAGGTGAGCAGCAGATGAAAGTCGCCAATATGTCTGGGACAGACTTGGGGTCATTCAAGTTGATCCATGACAGACAGGAACTATGGAAAAAACAAAACTTGCAGGGTTTTTGTATTTTTACTTTATGGTTACCTTAATACATCTCTCATCTCATACTACAATATTCATACAGAGCTTATGGACTATTATTACTTCATAGGCACATAAAGTGAAATTGCCAGATTTTTGCATCGCAGTTCAGTGTGCAGTATTTTCCTAAACCAAGCAGTGGAGTAAAGGTATTAAGCAGCTCAGCTCTTTAGAAGGTGTAACAAGGTAATTTTAACCCCAAACAGCGACCAACTGTAATTTAACAGTGTTTGTTTTAATCTTAAACGGGGAAGTATAGTTTTAAATAAAGCGTAAATGCTGTTATCCTTTTAAATGGACAATAGCTTTAGTTACCTACATTTTTCATTAAAATCAGTACACGTGTGTATGAAGAAAAATCGCCCCCGTCTGTCATCGAAGCCTCACTTATCGGGCACGAGTCTACCTACAACCCTACGGTAGGTCATACAGGATCTCGCGATAACTTTTTGCTTCACTTGGCGCGAGAACAGGGAGAGGACCGGAAGTGACGTCCTAGATCGCAGCCAATACGATAAAACTCGTGGAAGCATGGTCAAGGGCACCGGCAGAAAGAACATATAGCGAGGAAGCGTCAAGGAAAGGAACCTCGTGTCAAAAGCTGTCACAGAAGAAGTCAGGCGGGTTGAGCTGTTTTCAAGAGCAGGTGAGTTTCTTCTCAGTGATAAATGGCAAGCTAGCTTATTATAAACCAAGCCGGACAGGCGCATTAAGTAGCGGTTTCCTCAAAGACTTCCCTGTGAAAGGACACGAGACATCGTTTCTCTTTACGTAGTACATTTATGAATGCTAATATTTCGTACTTAATATACTTCTACTAAGTATCCGAAACTAAGGTTGCCGTTGAGAGTGAAATGCTAACCTTTTCGTGTCCTAGCATGTTCAAGAAGGCTGCCAACTGCGGAGGCGTTTACGGCGCCTTGCAACCTTAACCTGTTTCATGAAAGACATGTTTCCTGCTTTTCTTTCCTAGTGTAGGTGATAATCGGTGCTTACTATGGTGGTTGTCACGTTGCCTAGTTGCCAACTAGGGCGCCATAATGAGGAATGGCTCTAGTCACGTTCAACTAGTCCTACTTAGCTGGGTGATCTGCTGTGTCCTGGTGTTAAATACAGCTAGCTTCCCAAGACGACCCCTCATGCACGAGGGGAACCGTGTCAATAGGTAGACATTACACTGTCCCTGTTTACTGACCTTGACAGGCAGCAATAGGCTCTTGCAGAGATAAGCTATCTTTACTGCACTATTAGCTATAGCTTTAACCTCCAGACTGGGGGCGTGCTATTTCAGATTTTGGTTGAGTTAAAAGCATTTTTATTTTTTCATTTACCACATGTCTCTAGGAGAGGTTGTGCTAATATATGGGAAGACAGGAAATCGGTTTGGTTATGGATGTGTTGTCCCTAAGACTGTATAGTGTGGTGATGGTTATAACTGAAACATTCACTACACTGTCCAGACTAGCAGCTGTTAAACTTGACAAGCCTTACTTTTGGCTGTAGGCTTTCTTTTTACTGAAAAGAGAGATTATTAACTCATTACATTTTTAGGTCACATACACAGAAGAGCAGTTATAGCTATTTATATGGTATGGAAGTTTTAGGAAGAGATCTGGTCGCAGTTTTAATCATAGCTGTAGTAGTAATAGACATGAAATGGGATTTTTATTATTTTATTGCCTCAGATTTTGGCAACTCCTGCTAAAAAAGGTTTTAAGAAACAGTGGTGCCCTCTGGTGGGAATATGTGAATAAGATAAGATCCACTGTAGTGATAACCAGAAAATGTATAATAGTATAAAATGAAACAAAAAAGAAAAGAAAAAAACAGTTTTGTCTAAGCAGACATGAGGTCATTGTCTCCTCTGCATGCTGTTCACTTGCACGCTCTGTTGTCACTCACGTCCATAATGCAGAATGTGTTACTGCTTTAAGAATACTTGTGCGGACCTAATAAGTGTTGTTCGACTCCCTCACTCTTCTGCTTCATTTTTCCCATGAGCTACTTGGAGCTTTTCCCTAGTATGACTCTCACATGATTTGCCACTGCACAATGACTCTTCTGCACCCCTGACCCCTCTCCTCTTCTCCTCTCTCACTCCCCCTATCATTGTTCTCTTTTTCTCACCATTTCTTTTCCTGTATTCTGTTGCCAGAAATCTCTAAGACTGGACCAAACTCTTATTTAGTGACTTTTTTGTAACTTCTGATTACTTGGGAGTTAAATCAGAGAAGAGCATTTAATTAAAAAAAATTAAATGTAAAGAATGTATTGAACTCGATAAAATTTTTAAAATAAACTTTGTAAACCATATACTTGTAAGTTTTTTTTTTACTTGTTTGTAAACTTATGAAAGGTAAGTAACTAAATAAAAAGTTAACTGTCAATAAAAGTCTGGTGTATGTGGCTGACACAGGCTGATCCAGTCATTTTTTTTTCAGTCTAAATGACATAATTGCTTAGTGTTTTAGGGTTTTTGTGAAGTGATGCTCAATAGAACCTTTATTATAAAATTGCCCTAATATCTTTTAACCTAGAATATCTTAATGTAAAAATATACAATTATTGTGTATTAGAGATACAGTATCTCTGCACCCAGAATTTCCAAATTATTAAATGTCATTCATTTTGTGTCAGTACTTGGGTGCATATTTTGCTCTAAAAAGCTGTAATTTAAAACAGTGCAATTGTCTCTCAAAGTTTTCCTTTGTTGAGTCACTGCGTATACTTCCAGTTAAGGTAGAACCACCGGTTTGACAGAATTTTCAATAAAATGTGTGGTATTTGGATGTGTTTCCAGGAACGCCTCAAAGCCTTTCCTGCAACATCAGTACTTTCTTTGTCAGTAGATTACTTCATACCATTTAATATATCCTTCTAACAGATGGTTTTTGCTTGGGATGTAAGACTTCTACAATGTTAAATTAGAAGGCAGTTCGTCTTTTGCAACAACCAATGAATTCGCACATGAACACAAACAAGCTGTACCAAGGGCCTTACTATTTGCTGATTCAGAGCCCGTAAGATAAATAAGTAAGGTCTTTAGCGCCATAATGATAGTTTTTATGTTACTGTAGCGGAAGATGTATTTAAGGTTGCATAGACTAGTAGTAATCATGTAATGTTATGTTGTTGAAGTAATCATTGGTTAATGGTTGTCAGCATTTTAAAATGTATAACCACATCTGACTGCCGACTTTGAAATGTGTGCAGGATCACACTTTCTCTTTGTTTCGATTAAATAACTTCAGTTTTTGAGTGAAAGTGATTTGATTACAATATTAGAGAAGGGCATTTTCATTTGCAGCTTCTTTGCAGCCTGTACTGTAAGTGACCCCTTTACTGAGTATACAATAATGCTGTTGTAATGTTAGAACAAAAGTCTGCTCTCAACAGCTTCAGCAACCTACTGTTTATGAAGCAATCGTTCTTTTTTTTTTCAAAGGGATTTGTTCATTTACTAAGAATGTAATGAGAAAGCTACTTTCACAACACGTTTGGCCCTGTTTGAACCTGGAAATCAGATGAACTCATCTATCATACTCTGACAGGGATATTTTTAATAAGTCTGACATGGTTATGTGGTCTGTAATGGTTGAACTTTAAAATGACAACTAAATAGATTACAGACTGTTTCCAGTCTCTTAATGTTCTCAGTAAGGTTTGTTTTATTTCAAGGAATGACTTCCTCTACAGTAGAGACTGGTTAACTGCTACAAAACCTTTTGTGTATTTGGCCTTCAACACACAGAGGAACTCTGTCCAACATCATCTCTTGTTTAAGCTTAGTGGACTGCGCGGTTTTATCCAAATTTAGTGTGACACTCCTAACAGGTTATGCCTGTGAGTGCAGTTCCCAGAAGGGAGTGTCTCCAGTCTGCATTTACTATCTCTTGCACACATGTGTCTTAAAATTGTTCAATGCAGATACAAGTTGTGCCTCTTAGTCATGGTTCAGAGATGGCTTCCAGCAAGTTGACCCCTTCAAGGACATAAAGTATATTCTGTCTTGTTTTATTGGAGTAAATGTAATGTTAAAGTTGTTTGTTGTGTATGGGTCTTGTTAGTCCATGTAGTACTTTTGCATTGTCTTTTTGTTTTATGTCCTTAATATTTGTAGTTCTTTTAACTGAAAAAGTCATTAATCTGATTAAAGTATTAAGGTCTGGTATGTTTGGTATGTAAGATTATAGACATAGTTCTGCCCACCTTTAGAGAGCAGTTAGCTTTACAACCCAGCTGAACTTTGTCTGCTACCTTTTTTTTTCGGGGGGGGGGTTCATTTTTGTGAAGTTTTTTTAGGTTGTGTTTGGAAACTTGGCTATGAATTTATGAAGAAATATGAAGCTGCCTTTTTTTTTTTTTTTTTTTTTTACTTATTTCTTTACTTTAAGTATGGTGCATGTAGGTTTTAGTTTATTGAGTTTATCTCAGTCCTCTAGGTCAGAGAAGTCAAATGAGTCCTGGTCCCGTCCCAAGCCATGTTCTAAAGTTAGCTGCACTTCATAATACCTAGAATAGCCAAAGGGTTTTTATGGACTAAGTTATTGTATGGCCTGGTTCCAACATGTTTGCACTCTCATTTGCCTCATTGAAATACACTTGGAGTACAAGGATAGGCTTTTTATCTGTGCTGTCTTGGAAGCATGCAAGGCCATGCTTTGGCACTGCAAATTAGGGCAGGCCTGCCTGTCTGCCTGATAGTTTGTGTCCCCTTGGCATTTACCCACAGAAGCTCTCATCACGCAATGTCCAGTTTGGGATCTCTCTCCAGTGGAGCCTCTAAATTGGCCTCAAGGGGTCATTAAGAGTTTTTTTCTCTTTTGTCTTGCTGCACAACACACATCACTATCAATGCTCATTTTTAAGTTTTGGCTTTCCTTTTTTATGACAGTGCTTACACTAAATAGGCAGCTACAAAATTGAACAGCCACATTGAACAGATGGTGCACAAATAAAGGGAACTGATATTGACCATGTTTAGAGTGTGTGGCTTGTGGTTGAACCTTTTGTAAACAAAGCAGTATTTCATTAAGTCCAAAGTTCGGCCCATGTGTGTGGTAATGGTTTAACCCATAAGACCATATATCTCTTACTTATAAGTTGATTAAGAGCTGTTGGATTAACCAAGGGTTTGATAAGACCAGGGTTGTTTGAGAAGTTTGGTCTGTTTTGTTCTCCACTGAAGGTCAGACAGGGTAGGTGAGGTCATGTGGGCTCTTTCAGTCACATCACCCAGTCTTCTCACCAGAACTGGGATTAAGGTTTGTTAGAATTGCTTTGCACACGGCTCGAGGAGTTAGTTGGTTGGTTGGTTTGAAGTGGGCCCAGTTTCTACAGATATGGCTTTGTTAGGTGATCTGACAGTAAAATCATCTATGAAATGAATTTGCAAATGCTTTGAATGTGTTGTGCTCCTTTGGTTTGAACTCATTTGAGTGACATTGATTGCTGCAGGAAAGAGTTTAGAAGTATCATAAGTTTTTATAGAGCAAGCACTCTCTAAACCATACTTGCAGCCATGAATGTGCTAAAAAAATGAGTTTCATGCAAGCAGAGCCCCATTTTGCCAAGAGAGGGATTCAGAGTAAGGGACATACATTTCTAACCTGGTTATATGGCCTTATGTGTTTTAGTAATACCCTAACTTGTGAAAAAATAATTCTAACTACACTGTGATGTTTTGTTTTGTTTTGTTTTTTAAACTTGTACAGTGTGTACTGTTGTAGAAACACGGTGTAACTTTGTAAATTCTACAATGTACTTCCTTTATATAGTGCTTTTCTAATCTTCAGATTACCCAAAGCTTTTCATAACACAAGTCAGCCTTCACCCATTTACGCACACTCACAAAGGTAGCTTGTCTACACAGTGCCAACCCATCAGGAAATCATACACTCACATTCACACAACGATGGAACAGCCATGAGGGGCGATTTTTGGGCTCTGTATCTTGTCATAGGACGCTTTGACTGCAGAATAGAGGAGTGGGGGATTGAACCACCAACTTCCTGATAGGAAGATGACCTCTTCTACCTTCTGAGCAACACTCACCCCTGTGCTTCTTCTTTTAATAACACTATTGTCTACAAACCAATTTGAACAAAAAATACCATCGTGCTTTCATAATGAACAAGGAAGTGATACCACTTTTTCATTATTAGAGCACAATGGTGTTTTACAAGGAAGTAATGCTGCCTTTTTTGTCAAGCAGTATTTTTCACAGGGGAACTCACCAAAACAGGCATAACTGTCACTGCAGAGTGGTTACACTTAGATAGTTGTGGTGTTGTTATTGTAGACCTGTGACTTAACAAATACATTTTTTATGAAAAAGAGCGCAGTTTTTTGAGTGGATATGGCAAGGAAATGGTTCAAATATGGTATTTTTTTTACAGACATTTGACAGTCATCCTTAAATCGATTTATTCTTTCTCTACATGTGTGTTCCATATTATTTTTAGATTCGTGACCCTTATCAAAGGGTGTGTTTAATTGTGTGATAAGATAATCTTGAAAGAATCTTAGTAACTGTAGTCACATGCACTGTCCACTCCTGAACCACAGCTAAATTCATTGTTTTACTCACAGGTCAAGTTTGAATAAAAATTGTATTATATATGCTTACATCTAAATTGTGATTCAGTTTATGTTGTTGGTTTGACTTACAAAAGTGTCACCATTGTCGCTCAAAGGCAATCCTTAGCAAGCATTTAAAAACAGCAGCACAAAGTACTGAAGTGACTATGTGGCATCTAAGTGTCAAATAACAGTAAATCAATTGAAACTTTGCAGACTCATCAGTAATTCTGTACTGGATCGTCTCTCTCATACTTCTATGTGCATTTTTGATAGAAACGACTGTTCTGCTGATGTGCATAAAAGTAGGTAGAAGACCTGCATAAGGCATAATATGTTAAAGCAAAATAGATCTTGTTGGTTTTAATGTTGTTTTAGTTTGTGACAAAAGCATTAAAGATCCAGGACCCATCTGACTTTCCACAAAAAAAGCACCTAACACCAGGGTGAGCCTCTCTCCTGAGGACGGCCACATGAAGTACTCTTATTCCACTGATAGTGCATTACAGTTTTTAAGAAAATATACAGAAGAGTTGCATTTCAGGTCTTTTTTCTCTGTTAAATTGAAACCCTGCTTTGTTTGGCTTGTATTTGGAATCAGTGCTAGTGGGAAGCTAGTTACTCTGTTATTGTATTCTTCTGGCAATAGAGTTCACATGGAGGCATGGAGCCTGTGTTGACCTGTGCTGTACACTGGGCTTTTGTGCCAGAAACAGTGCAGTCTTTCTAGTTAGCAGCAAAGGAAACCCCATGGATGTTTGGACAAGAGGTGGGATGTGTTCTTTGGACACCCATTATTCCCAGAACTGAAACAGTAACACGCTGTACAGAACTTAAACCTTAAAGTTTATCATAAATCCCATCTAAATCTATCTTGAAAGTTGTCCGTGAAGAAAATGATGTTATTTATAACAACCAGTCTACATGGGA
>JAPZDY010000004.1:5970917-5985697 GCA_029783645.1 Ctenochaetus hawaiiensis | reverse complement strand
ATGATTTTATATTCAAGGTAGAGTCTGACAGGAGTGTCATTAAAAAAAATGAATTCAACAAAACACAACAACAATGAGTCTTAGAGCCTGAAGCTTAACTAATAGACTTTGCTTTGTTTGCCTCCCTTTTCAGAATCCTGTGAAGCAGCAATGGACCAGGCAAGGTCAACAATATCCAAAATTGTGAGTATAACAAATATTTAGGCCTTTATCCAAATAAACCAGCTTTGCCATAAGGAGTTATCCTCCCTTTATTACCACTTCCAAAAGGTTTGCTATTACTAGTGTTCATGTTCCATGTTTTTTTTGTTTTTTTTTGTAGGAAATAGTACTTTTTACTTTTTATATCAAAACACTATAGTGATTGATTTCACTTTAGTCAGAGGAACTTATCAATGTTTCCATTGAAGTAAATGTTGCATATAAGTTCCTCTCTTTTGGAAGATGGAATATGATCTTCTTAATCTTCATTAATCACTGCAAAGACAGAAACTGTGCCATGTTCAAATAAGGAAGACCAATTTTTTCTCTTCTGGACAAAGAGAGTAAAAGAGATGCATAGGAAAAACTGTGGAATATGACATGCCAGAAGGGTCACTGTCTGGAGCTGAACTGAAGACATGACTCTGCCCATGTAGCTTTTTGGCTTAGTAAAGGGTTTATAAATCAGGACATGTTAAATTGTTTTTGTTAATCATTAACAGTGCCTTGTAGTGTAGTATTAAATCATTACAACTAAAGAGTGAAGGGCAAATTTTTAACATGGTTTTATTTTCGAGAATTAAACTGTTAACATGTTCACATTATTTCCTGTAGTATTAAAAAAAAAAACCCAACACATTATTACAAAGCATTTCATACATAAAACCAAAACATGGTGTTGCGAGAGAAAGTAAGTTATGACAAACCCAGTGTTTAACTTTGAACTGAGCACACGGCAGATAATATCACCATCAAGAATAACAACAAAACCTCATGTGCCAATATAGACTGAACTACGTTATGTGTATCAATATGGAATGTGAAACAAGTGTACGACAAAGTGAATTTAAGTTCATTGCTTTCTGGCAGCAGTCACAAATAGTTTAAAGATGACTGAAGATGAGCACCACTTTCCACATGTTGTATTTTAACAAACTACAGATTTTATCAAACCTACTCTGAATGTCGTTTGAGTAATCATAAGACCTTTATGATGAAAAGTTATCAAAAGTTTTTGTTTTGACAAACAATCTGTCTGTGGCGTGGTGGCAGTTTTCAGCATTTTGGTGTGATAAAGAAACTGGTTATAACTTTAATGTGCATTGTCAGGTATGCACTGAACTTCACCTGTTTATTATTGGTCCCAGCCTCAACACATCTTTATGCCAGTGTTTATCTACGGTCAAAGTGCCATACTCTTTGAACTTCGCCAAAACAACAATGTGTCTAAGGATCCGTTGGACGCCGCTTTAATTACACATTACTCGCCATGGCAAAGAAAGTTCTTGTGCCTAATATATCCCAGATTTCACACATTGCCAAGGGATTTCATTTTTAGGACGGTAACATACCAGTTGGAAGTAATACGCATCGCACCCCCTTCTGGCTACTACATGTAAACCTTGTATGACAAACATCACAGGGCTACACAACATTTTCAGGATGTACAAAACACTGTAGGTATGAGAGCATTACACACAATTACTCTATGTTGTTAAAAAAGCCCTCCCAAACAGGCACCAGGGTTCAAGGCCCTGCTTGCAAATTTAATACTTGTCCGAGTTTTGCTTTAACCTGATGTGATGGTGTGTAATCCGTAAAACACATATGTACACATGCGTATTATAGATAAGTGATGGCACTGCGGTTAAAAGCATGGCCAAATCTATTTTGTGTGTATAAAGGTGATTAAGCAAGAGAGCAAGACATGTAAAGGAACCAGGGATTAGTTCTCTTTTTTCACTAGACACATCCTCCTGGTAGAAGATTTACTGCATAGTACTCATTGTCAGTCATCTCTCATCCTCCGTTTCAGCTCTTAGAAAGCGCCTGCTGTAAGTTCATTTTGTTATACTCTTGTTTGACATTTTATGTTCTTATAAAAAAAGTGAGATATCGAAAGATGATCATAGAAGTAAAACAAAAGTAAAATCAAACTTTTATGTAACAGACTTCATTGTTGGTATTAATAGGCTCCACAACAAGAAATAAAACTCTTGGTGGCATTGTTAGAAAAAATGTGCTATAGCATGCAAAATTTTTATGTCAACAGGCCAATTCAAGATGTAAATGGTTCCTTCAGGAGTCATTTTGACAGATTTGTTTTCAAGCTTAAAGAACAAAACAACTTATGCTGAAAGAGGAAATTGGACTTTCCACAACCTAGTTACCAAAAGCTAGCCCTCATTACTGATCAGTTATTTAAGTTTTTTTTTTTTTTATCATGAAAGTGGCACAAAGGCTGGGTTGATGATGCTGGAACATTTATGTATGAGCTTTTTCAAGTTCATATAAATGAACTCCTAATTCTCTGTAATCTCAAGTGATTGACCAGTTATACAAAACTCTATGGTCATAGATTTCAAAATGTGCTCTTAAATAATAAAATGTATGATTTTCTCACACTGGCTTTGTTCTGTTATTACAGTTTAACGGGGAGCCACACTCCTACACACGTTTCAACTTGACCCAGAACATGGAAGGAGATAACAGCCAGGTAGAGATGAAGCTGTCATCGGACATTGACGAGGAGGTCGGGGGAAATGGAGTTGGAGACCACCTCAATCATAACTCAAACCGCAAACCATATGTGGCTCAAAAGCTTGGACGCACCCCCAAGAACCTCTGCTTCATGGCAGCTGCCACCCTCCTTATTTTTATCATTGGTAAGAGGGGGCTTTTCATTAAGTTAACATCGGTTTTAAAAAGCACTGTCATGGTTACATGGTGGTATTGTGTTTAAAAAATACTGACTTTGTGGTTTAAGCTGTTCCTTAATGCCTTTTGTCTGCCATGAGATTTTTACCCTCTTCCTCTCTGTCAATGCAATGGTTCCTCTTTTTCCATGATTATCTTCATTTGAACTCACTTCCACTTTCAGGATACCTGATTGGCTACCTGGTTCATCAGAAGAAGGACTTGGCTCCAAACTGTGCAGCCTCGAACTTTGTGTCAACTTTGGAAGAACCTGTTGTCCATGAGACAGGTGCTGCCCCCCTCATGGACTGGGATGATGTGAAAAAGCTTCTCGCTAAAAAAGTCTCTGCAGAAAAATTTGAATCTGTCTTCAGGTAGATACAAACCCCACACACTGCATGTTGAGTCTTGTGGAAAATGTCTTAATTTGAAGTACATTTTTTTTTTAATAAAATCATTGTTTCCTGTTTTCTTTCCCTTTTCTTTCCCTTATTGTTTTATTCTCCTTGTTGTAGTGATTTTTCGAGTACCGACCACCAGGCTGGCTCTCCAGGTGATGAAGCTTTGGGAAACAAAGTGCTCAAGAAATTCAAAGAGTATGGCATGAACACCTGGAACGATGAGCACTTTGTTAAGGTTCATGACACCCCAGTTTCTGGCTACAACAGGGTTGTTTTCAAGAGCGGAAAGGAGGAGCGTCCAGATGGATTCCTGTCCTACAGTGCCAATGGAACAGTGACGGTAATGTGCTGGCTGTTATGTTAACATTTTTTTTAAAATTAAGTAGAGAAAAATGTCATACATTTTGTATGTGTCGATTTATGGTTTGTGTTTTAATTTTTAATTTGTTTTGGTCCAGGGTGCTGTCTTGTATGCGTATTACGGGCAGGAAAATGACTTGAGAGTGCTGCAGGATAAGAACATCAACCTGACTGGAAAAGTCTTGCTGATCAGAGCTGGTAGGATCAGCTTTGCTGAGAAGGTGGGTGGTTTCACAGTGACTCAAAGTATTAAATGAATATTACTATAACTTTCTTCTTCTCCCCCGAATATCTATAAAGTCCAAACATTTTTGTTTTATTTTCTTTCACATTAAAATTCTTGTAATAGTGTCAATCATCATTAATATTTCTTGTTTTGTTTTTTCCTTATTTTCCTTGTAGGTTGCCAATGCTGCCAAAATGAAAGCCTCTGCTGTGTTGATCTACCCTGAGGAATCCTCCGTTGGAGACAACACTCAGCTCTTTGGACATGTGAGTGTGTAAAGTTTAGAAACCTGCTGGAAAAGTGTCAATATTTAGCTTGTTAAGTGAACTGTTAAATTTGACTCAACAAACAACTTTGAAAGAACATTTTGGAGTTTTGAACAGCTTTTAGTTCCATTGGTGTAAAAAATCAAAAAATCAAAATCAAATAAAATAATTAATAAAAGGCCCAGTTATAAATTAGTTTGTTTATGAAACAAGATCCCAACACAAAGTAACTTTTTATAAAGATAGATTTTAGGCCAACCATTACTTCTGAAAAAAAAATCTAATTCTGAAACAGAAATATTTGAATAACAATTATTACTATTATTGCATTGTGTGAGTGCAGAAGTCAGTGTGCAAATTATCTGTAAAGTTTTTTTTATATAATTTTCTTATTATTATTATTTCAAATTGTGAAGCTTGAGGCTTAGACTCCAGGCTGTGAAAACATTTGGAACACAAAAGCTTTTAAAATTTCACTGTCAAAGCATAGCTGCTCTGCATACATGGTAAAACTTCAGTCTTTCAACCTGATCTTTCCTTCTGTCTGTCACAGGTCCACATGGGCTCAGGGGATCCTTACACCCCAGGCTTCCCCTCCTTTAATCACACCCAGTTTCCACCTGTCCAGTCTTCAGGTCTGCCCAAAATCTTGGCTCAGACCATCACAAGGGGCATGGCCACCAACATTCTGAGGTAAGGCCCACATACGCTGTGGACCAACTGAAATGAAACACTAAAAAGAGAGAGATCATAATAAAGATAATTCTCTTGCACTGATTGTCCCCTACACTTGGCTCTGTAGCAGCTTACATAGCACTTACAGTCATTGTCTGCGTCCCTCAGGCAGCTGGGGGGTCAGACTGCACCAGATGGCTGGGGAGGTTTCTACAGACTGGGAGGTGATAGTGACACTATCACTGTGGAAGTCAACAATGTTCTCACTGAGAGGAAGATAAATAATGTCTTCGGGGTCATCAAAGGCTTCGTGGATGCAGGTACCAAGAGATGTTTATTTACCAGATAGATACTGTAATCAGGCTAATCAGTGTTGAGAAACATGAGCAACGAATATCCTCTCATTTTGCTTTTTAATTTTAGATCGATACGTGGTTATCGGTGCCCAGAGGGACGCCTGGGGTCCAGGCTTTGCCAAGTCCACCGTTGGCACCAGTGCTCTTGTTGAGCTGGCACGTTCCATTTCTGACATGGTGAAGAATGGTAAGGCTCAACTGATGCATAGCTGTAAATGTGAAATAATGAGATTTTGATGAATGATGTCATTATGAAGTAATCAGGCAGGTGAATGTAGTGGTCATGGGATATATTTGGGCTGACTTTAGTTTCTGTTTAGCTGGGGTGCTTCTGTTTTTGTTCATGTGCATTTTTTTTTGCACATTTCACAGATGGATTCAAGCCAAGGAGAAGCATTGTGTTTGCAAGCTGGAGTGCTGGAGAATATGGGAGTGTTGGCGCCACCGAGTGGTTGGAGGTAAGAGATGCAGAATAAATTTTTGGTGTTTTTTTCCCCCAAACTACATTTTTCTTGGTTTTCAGCTTCAACTCGGATTTTTTTTTTTAAGCTGTCCTCCTTTTTATTTATTTATTTATTTATTTATTTATTTCCAGGGTTATCTTTCTTCTCTGAGCATGAAAGCCTTCGCTTACATCAACCTGGACGGAATTGTATCAGGTATGTTTCTCAGGTTATACTTTAGATCTAGCTATTTAATTTCTGACACTTTCTTTTGCATACAGCCTGACACTGTATGTGATTCTCAGAATGACTGAAGAGATTTCTTCTTTTCCAGGGCAGAGCGGATTTAAAGTAGCAGCCAGTCCCTTGCTGCACAGCCTGGTCGAGAGCACTCTGAAAGAGGTAAACCCACAGCTGGGGGACTTCAGTAAAACAGTCTCTGAAGCAAATTTGATACGCACTTGCGGTATTATTATATATAAATACTGATATTAATTTGAGATGTAATGTACACACACAATTTTGTTCTCCTAAGGTGAAATCTCCAGCCAAGAGCTCATCTCTCTTTTCTGAGTATTCAAGGGGCAACTGGGAAACAAATGTGTAAGTCTTACCTCTTACCTCGATGCAGTCATATTCACAGGCTCTAGTCAGTGTTTTTATATCACCATGACATCCAGGCTTCTTTTACTAGTATCACATCCACAGCTGGAATGTGAAGAACAGCGGACATTCTCATGTTTGGAGAACGTTAACCTGCTTTCTTCCTATTCCAAATATTTACCTATGCTGAGAGAAAGCACAGCTAAAGCTTTATCTTGTCTTTGTTAATTTTCCAGGTTGGAACCTCTAAAGATGGATAATGCTGTATATCCTTTTCTTGCCTTCTCCGGCATTCCTTCAGTCTCCTTTAGATTCACCTCTACTAATTCGGTAAGTCATCCTGCTGTACTATAAGTTTAATAATTAGAAAATCTTTTTCAATCAATATTTATAACCCAGGCTAGCCTTGTAACCTAAACGTTAACATTAAAGCTTGGTTATTTCTGGGACGTATCTCTCCTAACTGCAGATCTTGACACTTTGTATTTTTCCCTCTCAGGAGTACCCGTTCTTCGGAACAAAACTGGACACCCGGGAGAAACTGAACATGTTCACATCCAGTCAGGCTCCTCAGCTGGCTGAAAAAGCCACCCGGTTTGCAGGAAACATGGCACTGAGGCTGGTCCATGACCATCTGCTGCGGATGGACGTGATGAAGTACAACAACATTATACGTACTCACGTGGCTCAGATCAACTCAAAAGTCAGGACTATTAAGATGGTGAGTGCTCAGCTGTTTTCTATCTGACTTTGAACTTTTTCGAAACTTGATGCAGTTGTTCGGCTGACGTTTATAGCATGTCAGTGTAATGAACCAAGAAGTACATTTCACTCCTATTAAACTTCTATCTTTGAGTAACCAGCTCAGTTTTTTTCAATGTCTTTTTATGATTTTTTTTTGTTTTTTTTTTGTTTTAAATGAATTGCTGCTTTGATTATGTAATTGAGATGTGACCTTAAGATGCACTTCCATGTAGTTGTGTTTATTCAGAACACTAAATGACCCTTATGTATTCCTCCAGGTGCGGCCCCAGCTGTTGCCAAGCTCCCTGACAGTGCAGTGGTTGATCTCTGCCTCTGGCTCGTACAGCCGCGCCGCCACCGGCCTGGCAACAGATGTCGACAACAGCAACCTGGACGATATCGAGATGTGCCGCACCATCAATGACCGCATAATGATGGTAAGACTTTTACAGTTTGGGAAACATTTTTCAGACAAGTGCAAAGACAATCTTGTTGATGCATATTTTGTGGCTATGGACCCCTGCTTAACTCTGAATTGCAGAGCATCGTAAGAAATAACCACAGCTTCTGTGGTGCTTATCACACTGGCTTTTAAAAGCCTTTTTAAGTCTATTTTTTATGTATTGTCTTACAATTAACAATAGTAATCCAACATGAACACACTATGTTGAAATTTACAACAGTTTTTGGTTTTTCTCATAAGACATCTCTGTATTTGTATTATTTTCTTGGCTTCTCTTGACTCATGTCAAGTGTGTGGGGCAATCGAGAAAACATTATTATACACATTTTCATGATCAAATCAGAATTAGCCACATTTTACTCAAATTGGGATGATTTGGAGCAGATATAAATGACAGTGACACGGAAAAAAGAACAACCAACCTTACAAAGCACACTTGAAGTTGAAACCCGAGTTTTTGATGGCTTTAAAAAAATGTATTTATCATTGTACTGATGCTGTAGTTAGAAAGGATGTAGCCCAGCAGAACAAACTCAGAAATGTGACTTTCAGCTTTAGAAAGTAATTGTGGCCTGAACTTAATGCAGCACTAAGAAACAAGGGAAGTTGTGAATTTCTAATATATTGGAAACATTTTTGAGACTTAAGTTACTTAAAACAAAACTGGCTTTATCTGACTCAATGAAGGAAAACCATAATCCAGAGATTTAGAAGAAATCATAATCCTGCGTTCCTCCCTCTTGTTTCTGTAGGTGGAAAGGAACCTCCTGTCACCCTATGTGTCTCCCAGGGACAGTCCTTACCGTCACATCCTGCTGGGCTCGGGCCCTCACACTCTCAAGGCTTTATCCAACCACCTCGACGCCCTCAAGGTTGACAACCCCGATGCTGATGCCGACCAGTTCCGCAACCAGTTTGCTCTGGCAACCTGGACCGTTCAGGGCTGTGCCAACTCATTAGCAGGGGACATCTGGTCTTTGGATAATGAAATCTAAAGAGTGATGTCTTCTTTTCCTCCTCCCTTATTAATGGTTTGGCCCCATTATTACAACTGGCAGTGTGAAAATCAGTAGGCTGTGATGGTTAACTTCCACTCACAGATACAGTTTTGTTTTGTTATCTTTCTTTTAACTTGAGCTAATTGAGGAAATGATACAAGTGAAAAGGCTTTTTCTTTCTGTTTACCAACACGACAGTCATTACCTCTAATTCACAAACATTTCAGTAAGAAGTCGTCTCATCTCTGAAATTCTCCATAAAGCCAAACATTTATGAAAAAAATGAACTTAAGCCTTCCGCCTTAACAAAAACAGAGTTTAGAAGGGCATCCTCCGTTTTTCCCGCTTTGGAAAGAAAAATCATTGAGTAATTTAAACATGTGGTACACAAATACTGCATTTTGAATACTTTGGTGCTAGTAACGAGGACCTTTGAACAGCCATTATATGTGGCATTACTACCTAAACCGGTGTTACCCTAAGATGAGTTGCATGTAGTGAAAGTAACGCTATTTCAGCACAGTATCAGGTCATGAGCACAGTAATGCTGTGTTTTCCAGCTCAGAGATGCTCAGAGATAATTAAAAAACACAAATGGACAGTTTGACATAATAAGCTAATGACTTGTTTCATTTGTTTACCATAATTCTTACAAATCAAAACTGCTGGTATTTTCCACTGCTGCAGTTGCCTCATGTTCGAACCTGAGCTGGTTGATGTTGGTAGCTATAATTTCCTACTGTGCTGAAATCTGCTGCTCAACTCATTGTCAGAGATTCAGAAGTTGCTGAAAAAGACTGAAGATTAATTCACACTAACAAGTGTTGCGTTGCACAGAACACACCTGAAAATAACATTTAAGACAATCAGCTGTGGTTACTTGGCACCGTTATACACTTAATACAATACAATATAATAAAAACAATTGGATTAGTTAATTATCTGAATCGTCCACCTCATGACATGAGAGCAAATCTCTGTAGGCCTTTTCAGAAAACCAAGGGAGAAGGTCTCCAACCATGTGGCACTGAAACAGAAACAGTCTATTTATTGTTTTATTTATTTATCAGTGGCAGGGTTCACTATAAATAGTTTTTTTATCGCCTTTTATAAAAAAATTATGTATAATTATCGGGAGCAGTGCCTTCCATAATTATGACAGTTATACTGTCGAATTGACAAAAGCAGCATCTGCTAAAAGAAGTGTACATGTTGACCGACGGCCAGTGCTGATCACAGAACAACCAGGCAAAAAAAAAAAACACACAACTATGAAGTCAATCATTTTTTTTTCTTAACTGACACTGGATTGGTCCTTAAGGCAAGACCAGCTCACATCCCACACTATGGAAAGTATTATGTGAACGCAGTACTTGTCCCTTGGTCCATGCACACTTCTCATCCTGCCATTATCGGGAGCAGTGTCTTCCATAATGTGAAAAAAGAAGAAGGTAGTTTTTGCCTACCAGTGTGTGTCCGTATCGGAGGCAGTGCCCTCCATATTTCACTGTAGGTGTGGTTGTTTTATTATCGGGAACAGTGTTTCCCATAATGTTTGTATATATACAGTCCATCGCTACTCAATGCACATGTTTTCCTTCCTTCTGTGATGTCTCCATGCTGATGTGTACCCTTTGTAGTTTCCCCTAATGCCTGCAGCTTTTTTCCCACGGATCTGAAAAGATGGTGATGAGCATTAAGATCAGCTCTTCTGAAAACATTTCCCATTTGTCTTCTCAGTGGAGTAAAGAAGCTGCAGGTCTTGAAATTGTTTGTCTCATTTAATCGAGCGCTGGTCTCTTGTCTTTTCTTTGGGCTTCATATGAAACTGATATGAAAGGTCTCTTTGCTTTAAAGAAGAATGTTACAAACGTGTGTGGGACCACAGGTGACAGCAGTGTGGTCCAGCATTTCCAGTGAAGACCACCACCCTGCAGGATAGGTTTCGTTATATATGATTCATTTTGAAAGTACATTCTGCTTTGTATGATGTGTTCATTCATTCTTAATAATGATATTTCCTTGTGCCTTTTTTGTCTTATGACTGCATTATAGATCTGAGTTCTTACTTAGAGTACAATGCTTAAAGAGGTGTTGGAGGATGTAAATTTGGCTTGTTTTGTTTTAGTTTGGACATTTCTGTATTTCTTTTTGATCCTCTTGTCTGCTAGATTTAAAAGTTACTGGTTTAAAAGCCTGTTCATAACTTTTTTGATAAAGTTACTGGGAGAATGAAATTATACTGAAAAACAAAGGACAAATATCAATGTAAATTTGATTTTAAAAATTTGAGTGGATATTAAAGTAGTTGAATTGGTTCTGCTTTAGCTGATCTGCTAAGTCTGGTCACTTATTATTTTCAAAATTTCTTATAATGAAAAACAACCTGACGTAATGCTTAATGTAATGCTACTTCACGATTTTCAAAAAAAACAATCTGTTGGGTTATAAAGTGATGAGGCTGGAGGTTACATTTCCAATATTGACATCCTGCTGAGAACTTGCAAAAATCAAAACTGTCTCTATGAGAAAGCAGACATGAAGAACTGATGTGCAGAATTTGTCTTTGGTGAGCTTTCAAAATTCTGACAATGTTGATGTTTGTATGGAAATTGTTAAAATAACAATTTTTTTTCTCCAGCTGTACACAAGTTTGCCTAGCTTTACATTTTTGTTGCCACAATAAACAATCACATCACAACTGTTGAGTCATGCTATTTATTTATGTTTTTATCCATGTTTTTAATTTACATATTCTGTAAGCCTACTTAAGTAATAAACTTCTTTTAGAGTTACATGGCAAGGCTACAAGGTTATAAATGGTTTTATTAAGTCCATAGTGTTGTATTTAGTGACATCTAGTGAGGAAGTTATAGATTGCATCTGATTGAATTTCCAACCTCTTCAAGCCTGCAGAAGAACCAACAGTGGCTGACCAACCCATGATGAGCAGGAGAAGCCCTCTTTAGAGCCAGTGTTTGGTTTGTCTGTCCCGAGCCACTGTAGAAACATGGTGGACTCTGTAAGATTACACAATCCACCTAGAGATAGAAAAGGCTCACTTTAAGGTAGTGAAAACACATTTTCATGTGTTAATATACTGATGAACTTATACGTAGTTTTATATTTCATTTCTGATGTACTCAAAATAGAAACATACACACTGGACCTGTAGTGAATGTATATCTTTAGTAGGTTATGACTTGTCATAAAAATAAAGGTTCGTTTGGATGGTTTTCTCAGTTGAAGGTAGTCACGTACACATTCTGAAAGTCTTTTGGCATGTACAGTAAATAACTGTACACATTGAAATTCATGCAGTTTTACTCACTGTTGCATTGGATTCAGTACAAAAACAAATCTGAGCTCATTGCTTCTCCAGCATCCGTGAATATGAACTAACATGTCATACTGGATAGTCAGATAAATATGTGTAATGTCAGTCAAACAGGATGTACAGTGATATGTATCTGACTCTGCTTCTGATGTGTTGAATTTAACATGTGTCAGTATAATATTGCATGGAGCTGTGCTTTTTTGCCCATGTGGAAGTGTCAGCATTGTCTAGCACTGTGCTGATTGGCCCATGCAGACCACAATGACCTTAATGATGAATTTTATTTGTGTCTATGATGATTGCTCTACCTTGTGATGGAAATTTGTTATGCCCAGTGAAAATCAGTTGTAGATCAAAATGTTTCTCTATTAAAAAACTGTAGGAGCTTTTGCAACAGTGTGTAAACCTTTTGTCTGACTCCTGTATCCAATAATGCCTGTTTACCTCCATTCAAAATTTACATTTAGCTGCCGAAGGGGAAATCTCTGTTCTCATGAATCTCAGTTTTACTTGTGTGTACCACATGATGATACATCTGACATAATTCTGAAGCCAGTCTTCTACTTACACAGGGGTTATGAGGAAACATGAGGCTTTCAGTGTACAGACACTGAGAATGGACTTTTAAGTGAAGTCATTTGTAATCTAAGAATACTTTTTTTGTGAAAAAAAACGACAACATCAGGCACAAATTCTTGTTGGAAGCAGAGCTTTTCTCTCTGTTTTATAGTCTTTTCTGGAGTTTGGAGAGAACCTTTACGATTATGTTTTTTTTTTCCCTACCGGTGATACCTATCCAACCACTGCAGACCCAGACTGCTTTACTGAGGAAACTGACCATGACAGTCTAGTGGAAAAATAGTTGTTGTGACAGCCTTTGACCAGATGAGGGAGACAGAGTAAACCATATTGTTTTACACAACTTAAAGCTTTCCAACTGTTACCTGTGGTCTCTATCTGGTTGGACTGACTACTTTCCTGTCAAAACTCTCAAAGGGTTTTTTGTGAGGGGATTTTTTTTTATTCTCATAGCATCTCATCCCCTCAGCTCGAAGTATCTGTAATAACTTTTTTTTTCAAAATCTTGAATGTTTTTACTCTTTGTGTATGAAACATCCACCTTGATTTTAAATTGTATGTGTAAACCCATGTTACAAACCAAAGCATTAAACTTGTTTGCAGAGGCTGCAGCCACCTAACGTAGTAAAATTGTGGCATGTTCCTTTAAGAGTGGGCTGACAGCCTGAATGTGTACTAGAGATGTGAGAAAAACAAAGAGCTCCCACTTTGCTGCCGATTCCTGCTACAGCAAACATCAACAACAAAAGTGCTAAAAATAGGGGAACATTAACAGGTGACCACTTAGCTCCAAATTACCAGTTCATCACAGAACCAGGATGGATGAAAATAAAAGAACAAAAACAAAACAAAAATAAAACCTGCTAACTGCTGTAAGAGCAGCAATGAAATGAACAGAAACGCAGGAGCAAAATGCAACATTTGCAACTAAATACAAATGCTGGTAAATGTATGTAGTGTGTACAAAAAGGCATTTGAAATCAGTCTGTAGTTCTAACCAATTTGGGTAGCAAGGTGCTTTAACTTTAAACTATAGTTGTTTACATTAATGGGTAAACATATTAGTAAATAGGCACAATAAGGCCTGCCTTAAGAAATACATATTTACATATATGTATAATTTTCATGCACAACATGTTTTCCATCCTTGTCTTCTATAAAAAATGCAAAAAGCAGAATCCAAACATAATGTAAACTGTTGCAATGACAAGCTAAAAAATATTTAATAAATTTACTCTAGCAACAAATAAAGAAATGACACCAGCATTCTTGTTCATTACACTTGGAAATGTCCCGTTTCAGGGTGAAAAAATAAATAAATAAATAAATAAATAAATAAATAAATAAATAAATAAAGGAACGGTTTAACACTAAGAAATCAAGTCTAGAGACTTACTAACTAACTACATTTGGAGACAGGAAAAAGTGCAGAACAAAGAGCCGGTTCGCTTCCCCTGCAGTGATCCATCTTCGCGCACATAGACGATCTTTGCGCTGTACAAAGACAGCAAAGAAGTGACGCCAGCGGCAGCAGCAGCGCTCAAACCCACACTGTGTTTTCGGTCAGGGCAGCTGTGCAAGCGTGCCATTCAGCACGAACTGCTGCAAACTTTCCTCAGCTTCAGGCTCACGCACAACCGGGGATGTTTAAAGCCTCACAGATGTGAAGACCTGAGAACCCGCAGCCGGTTTGTTGGAAAGTCAAAACACGCCGGAACAGGAGGTGACAGCAAGTGACAGGAACTGAGATTGACAGGTAGGCGTACTCCTTACAAACACGTATGTAACGTTAACATAAATAAATTGCAGAGATAACTGGGTTTTTAATCATTTCTGCGTGTTAACTCCAAAAATTTAAGGCTGGCTTGTCTAGGTTATGCTGATTTTTGGTTTAGTTGATGCTCCATACCATTGGCATGCAGTATGAACTATCATTGGGTCAAGTTTGGCGCAAGTTTGCGCAGTAAATTCTCCTTTTTTTGGAGGAATTGCGCGGGACAACATGACATGGCTTCATTACAATAACTTACAGCAAATGAAAAAGTTTAAATTAAGCTTAAACACACAATGACGGGTTTTAGTCGAACATATTAATGATAAAATGTAGTCAAGTTTTAGTATTGTGATATAATATTCTCTGAAAGTAACCTGACTTAAATAGTCCGAAAATATGTGTTTGATGCAGTAGTCTTTTTTTTTTTTTACCTCACAATAACAGCTTTATAATCATTTTGATGGTAAATTGACTTGTTTAAGAGAAAATGTCCCCTCTTTGATTCTCACACGGCACCCAAACACCTGTTTTTTTCTCTATGAAACTTAGGTACAGGTGATACACACTGTGTCACACACCTCCAACTATGACCCTTCAGCTAGCTATGACAAGAAGCCCACTCTGCAGTCCCATAAAAGTAGAGTTAAATCATAGCTT
>JAPZDY010000004.1:5958954-5970575 GCA_029783645.1 Ctenochaetus hawaiiensis | reverse complement strand
ATAAATTTTAAATATATTCCATGTCTAAAAAGGGCTAATGTGTCTTTTCATTTGCCCAAAAGAAACACACACACACACACACACTTACAACTCTGCATTTACCCTTGTTGGCACATTGCTTTGACTTCCAGTAACTTTGTATAGCCTACCAAAACACATAAAAGGCCCAAATGAGGTAACAAAACGTGCGCGAACACACACACACATACACACCAAACACACCTACACACATCTTCATAGAGAAGTTGCAACATGCATGACAGATTGTCAGTTTCTGTTAATATTGTGCCATTATCATGCTTGATGTCTGTAGTGCAACACTCTATCCCTTTTTAGTTACTGCTTCACACACACACACACACACACACAAACACACATGCAGGCTTGTCATATCACACACACACTACCAGCCTGCTGCCCTGGCCCTGAATGTCAGTAGATCTCTGAAGCAGTGCTCCTAGTTTTATGCTTGGCATTATGTAAGTCAGTTACACACAACTGACTCTTTTATTGCAACTATCAACCTTAATGGCTGCCAGCAGTTTGACTATAAAACCAGAGTGACCCACTGTCCTCCAGCAGGGTAAAGTCCAGGTCGCTGACGTGCAGAAGACCGTCAGTGAATGAAACATGGGTTTGTGTGACTTCTTTAACTGTGTGTTTATGTTCTTATGTAAGAGTGACTTAGTCTAAGGTCAGCAAATACTCATTAGAGTGTGTGATTTTCAAAACTTTGCAGTGTTGTGGTAAGTGTATGTTTTTTTTGTTTTTACATAAACAATAGTGCACTACAGTTAAGCTTGAAATGGACATTTAAAATGAAATGAATTTCAATCTATCTACCTCACAGACCGGTTTAAATGTAAAAATGTGACATTTCTGCATTAATGACGATTTTTCTTATATATTCGATATATTTATAGATTTTCATTATCCTGAATGTTCCTTACAATGTTTGAACTCAGAAATGTGTAATTTATTCAAAGTAATGGCACATTTTATTTTGTCGCCTGTTGCAGACTCTCTGGCTCACATCAGTCAGAGAAAGAGGAAGGAAGTCTGCACATGTGTCTGAACATAACATGAAGATCTCTAGCTGCAGAAATTATATATTGTGCTTTAAATGCAAGAAAAAAAATGAACCTTTTACCATCTTTGTATTTTTATAATTGAACATTATTGGATATGTGTGTAAATGAGACGACACTTAACCAACTTTCATAACAAAAACTCCTCTTGCTTAAGCAACTCGAGGTTGCACTTGGTGCTAGAAGACATGTATCCTTTTTGTGATGTGGTTGAAGTGTTAGATGTTATGATAAAAGTATCAGTAGCACTTTAAGTCTGGTATTGTTGCAGGCGGTTGTATGGTTTTGTTAGAAAGCTCCTGAATTGAATATATGACTGTTTAACACTGATCTTGTCAAACTAACATGAAATATGAAACTAAAAAAGAGCATGGTATATATTTATGATTAACTTTTAATTTTTTTTTTTAACAAAATGTTCATAATGTTTGCAAATGTCCCCATTGTGGGACTAATAAAGGAATATCTTATCTTATATCTTATATACATATTAAGATTTTCCAACTTATCTTTGGTTTCCAAAAGGGTAAAGACTGTGCAGATTTTGTCTTTCCACAAATGTTTTGGTCTATAGTCTTGTATGTCCAGGGTGCTAAGGCTGCAGGTGAACTTTGATATCTGGTTTGAGTTCCTAATATCAGGGCTTTATTGCTATAATATATAACATTAAGGAAGAATATTATCTCATGCCCCTACCTTGAACCTCTGACATTGTCACAGAATCAGACTTAACTCTAATTCCTTTCTCTTTTTGTATAGCTTGTAAATGTGTCAAGGGGATCACAGAGTTACACTCCTGCTTACACACTGCTGGTCCATGGTGACAGTCTGAGTGCCCACAGCGGTCATAGTGCTGGATTCTAGAGAATATTGCGAAAATTCAGATTCTTGAGAAACACCATAGTTATTGGTTGTGGTCCTCTCACCCACCTTCCTGTGAAATGATATTGTGATGTCATCAAGTAGTCAGAGAGGCTTTATGTGCTACCCACATGTCCAGTCCTGCCAAAACATCTTAGCTTTTAAATGATTTTGGACTAGATTTTTGAGGAATCAAACAGTATTAATTGATTGTGTCATTGTGGGCGTACATGCTGAAAAAGTGCAACTTGCCCAAAACGTCCTTGTAGCAATTAAAAAAGTAAATTTGTTGTGCTGTCCTAGCCTTTCTTTTTCATTATTAGATACTAAAACAAGCAGTATAGCACACATATTATGTCAAAATGTTATGTTTTCTCTTGTAATCGCTTGTGTTTCTACTGTGTGCTTAAGTCAAAATCCAGTTCTGATCTAATTACTAGGATATTCTATTAGTTACTAAACTAACAGAATGAGGCTGACAGTCACATGACATAAATGTGGTTAAACACATTTCCTGACAAATTCAGTCACACTCTCCTCATTAAACAGTGGTTTCGTGACAAACAGGCCATGATTGTTTGAATGGGAATGACTTTATGTTTCAAATAAAGAGTCGACAGATAGATTCCATTGTTGGTTTTCTGTTTTCTGTTTATCAAGCTCGGTATGTGTTTTCATTCAGTGGAAGCCATCTTCAGAGTGAGAACCTACCTTAAATCTGTACCATCTTTAAAACATTGATGTCTAAAGGTTTCAAAGATGTGAAAGGATTTAACTATCATTGTTTTACTTCAGATTTAGTCTACTGGCCTCTATTTAATGATGATTTACAGATTTCTACTGGACTAAACTAAAAATAGCTCATTTTAAGTGCAGCCACGGTTAACATTTTGTGTTTGCCACTTGCTTTATATGTTGACCTGACTAGATATCAGAAGACGTTATTAGGTTTTTAGAACTTGACCTGATTCAAATAAAGCATTAGAAAGGGAGTAACTTGATCGGCACCAGCTTTTATTGCATGATAAACTGCAGTGTATTTTGTCAATATTTAATGTTGCCACAGTTGCAGAAATGAAGGAGCTGGATTCTGTATAAGTGTCACCCTGTAACACAGTATGAATAAATGTGGAAGCGAAGGAGCATCTTTGTCCCTAAAGAGGGTCTTTAAAAATGAAAGGAGCCAGATTCCTGTGCAGGACATGTTTACTTACAGACCTGTGAGGAGGCTGTGATGTTAAAGCATACTGTCAGATGTTTTGATTACAGGTAATCTGACATGTAAGATGGATAGAGAAGAAACTCTCCATATGTTTTTTTACGTCCAGTTATCAGTTGGCAACATTGAGTGTCAAATGCGGACAGTACCAACTTCCCAATTGGATGTCACAATCTGCTGAGTGTTGCGCCACCTTCCTGCTTGAATGAAAAAAAAAAAAAAGTTTGAACACGATGATGATTCAGAATTACTCAAACCTCAGTTTTTACTGAAAGTCAGTTATTGTGAACAGCAGGTGGAAATATGTTGCATAATGCACACAGTTTTCTTTGTGCTGCCTCAGATCGACTTGACTGTTCAGTTGTTTGATGAGCAGTATGTGATCAATAATATAATGTGACATCTTAAAGCTGCTTGACTCATTCAGGACTGTGTACAAAAAATACTGAGCACTGATTCATTTGCTGCTCTGGAGCTGTAAGCACTCACTAAAACACCAGACTTTGATTAATCCACGCTCTTTTTGCTTCTGTTCGGGTCACATGTAATGTAAAAATGACAGTGTGCATCTGTTTAAACAGTTAGACTTATTCAGTGTTTATGCTTTCAAGTCACTGGGATGTAGGAATAATAATGAATAACCCTTACTCATTATAAATAAAAATCTATGGTATTGCCTCAGCTAAAACTGAAAAACTGGAAAACTCTGTAATGGAGACTTGTGTGACTGAGAGAATATTGATTATGTTTCACTGTAATTCATTTCTCTTTAAGTCCACTATGTTACTCATACCTGCTGTAGATGTGTATGGGCTTGTGTGTGTGTGTGTGTGTGGGAGACATAGCCAAAGGGGGAGTGCTGGATTTCCTGTACTGTATCCTCTATTATTGAGAGGAGATTGAGTTTCTGTCCTCTCACCTCTTCATGGTGTCTCGTCTTCCTCGCTGCAGCTCTGCTTCGTCCTCAGGAGAGATCAGAGTTGGTTTGGCCTTTATTAGTTCATCTCTTATAGCCACAGTAACCTGATCATGGGAGTGTTATCATCCAGTGTCCATAGAAACATCAACAAAACAAGATTAGTTTTGTAATTAAAATGATTAGAATGAAACTGAATGACATATACATATTAGCTTTCAATTACATGGTAAAGGTCGTGTCATTAGTACTTGATATGTTGTTGGTATAAAAATGATTTATTGTTTATAAAGAGTTCGTGGATGACTTGAAAAGACAACACTGTCTAAGACAAAGACCATTGTCAGTGTTCAAGAGGTTCTGGTTCACTAAAAAAAGATGCAATTCAAAACATTTTCTCTCTCTTTTTTTGTGAGTGGTGCCATGTTGACTTCATCAGTGGAGAGAGGCAGCATGAATGAAAGACTTTTCTGTTGACGGTGGGGTGTGTGAATCAGCAGTGACTCTGCAGTGACTCTGTAGGACAACAGACAGGAGAGGCAGTCGTTTTATTCAGCCTGACCGATCCGGATTCATTACAAGCTTATTTAAAAGACACAGTGTTAGAACACAGGGTAAAGAGCTTTACGTATTTAGGTTGTAGTAGATGTGCAAAGGATCTTCTCACATTTTGTGGTAAACTGGTATCGCTTCCGTAGGTTTCCTGTAGTCAGACTGGGTGGACAAAGTTCGCTTTGCTGCATGGTCACCATTTTCAGCCAGATACTCTCGCCATGCCCGTTGCTGATGACAGGCAAATTAAAATGATTAATTAGCAAATTATTAAAAGACGAAACACTAAAAAGATGTTCAGTCTGATGCCCAGTCAACCAATTAGCAGATGAACCCATTAACAGACCAGCATGTTTGACTGCAGAGAGGAAATATTGGCTCTGATGTATAAATCCAAACTAAGAAGCAATAGAAACACTGGCCTCTGTGATGCTGCATGTGGGCACATCACTGCTTTGACAATGGTCAAATGGTCATATGACAACGATAATCAACAATCACAACAAGGCTGATGGTTAGCGACTAATATATTGGTCATGTTAGCATGCTATTATTTGGTAGTAATGGAAAGCTAAAGTTTTGAGCATAATCAGTGTTTCCCCTTAGTTTATTGCTTTGGGTTAAGGAGAGTTTGGGGCTCCCTGGTTTTCTGGATTTGCTCTAAATGAAAAATGCTCTTAGATAACTTATGCTGTGATTTGGTGCTATAATAAATAAAATAAAATCGACTGTCCCCCTTATAGGTCAAGGCCAAGGCAGTCGTGCAGGAATCATTGCTAATGTTGCAACAAGATGACAGGTTTAAAGGATCACATGAGTTGGTACGATCCACCCTGAAGGGGAAGTGAATGGGACTGAATTTTGTGACAATCCATCCAACAGTTGTCAAGACATTTTACCTAAAACTATAAGTGTCAACCTTTTTGGTGGTGCTAGAGGCTATCAGAGTCATATGGCTTCATCCTCTGAGGACTGTGACCATCTGTACAAAGTTTCATAGCAATCCATCCGGATGTATTTTGGTCTGGTAAAAATCAATTAGGATTCAGTTGAAGTGAGTCATATTAGTAAGTAGGTAAACATTACCTTTTGTTGATGTTGCTGGCAGTTGCCACAGTTGTCCCACTGACCTCATTTGAGCTGCTCTTCTTATATATTTGTAGTGTACTAAGTTGCCTCTGTCCTCCACTGTGTATGTGCAGTTTATTTCTGGCCTTTCTTCTACTCTCCAGGGACTGGGTGGTGCTTGTGTTTCCTTATGTGCCAGGGTGGGGGCTCCAGCCATAAACTACCTTGTCCTCCCTGCCCTGCCAACTGACAGAGTTGCGTAACGAAAAAATGTAAAAAGCCGTTTGGATCCTGTGATGTCGCCCTCTGGCTTGTTACAGATGGTTGTCAATAGGAAACTCACTGTTCTAATGTGAGCCAGAAACGCATGAATAATGCACATGTCGATCAATGAATGACATCCCGGTGGTGATCTGTCACTTAAAAGCTGCCAGATTGTTGAGTGTGTGTGTTTGTTTATGGTTCACGCCTATGAGCCTGTATGTGGTTGGTGTTGGTTACCGTCCAGCGTGCTCGTGTTTGTGCACAATTTCATACGTAATCTTTTTTTTTTTCCCTCACGAACAAAGGAGCCATTTGTGGAGTGTCTGCAGGGAGGAAGAATAGCTTGGTGTTTCTCCTTGTTGTGAGCTTCTCCTCTGACACTGTAGGCTCCAGTCAGCTATTTTACTAGGTGGTGGGTGGACTGTGTCCTCGTGTGTCCGTGTGAATTGCATTGATTCATTCATAGTGCCCTCTCCTGCGCGGGGCCCCTCAGGCATTCCTACCACGGCCCCCAGACCTGGTTTGGAACAGTGTCAAGTCAATTCACATCAAGCTTTGGAAGTTGCTTCCGGTGTAGCTTACTGTACATTATCGATTTAGCAGATTGCAGTGACATGGAGTGTCATGTTCTAGAGTTTTTTCAGGATTTATAGAAGACTGTGCAATCTTAAATTGTGCTCAAGGTGATTTTGGATCGTTCACAAACCTCTCCTTCTTTTGAGCAGAGCGGTTTCACTTTTCACTTTTGCAATGGTGTCGCTCTAAAAAAAAAATTACTCATCTCTGCGGTTTGCTCAGTCCAGGTGTTACCGGCGTGCTGTTCGGTCATGTGTGTGAGGTGTGAGTGGGTGGATGGTTGTTGCTGAAATCTTGGTTTCACCTCAGTGGCTGTAAAAAGCTTAGAAATAGGTTGAAAGAAAAAAAGCAGAGATGAAAATGTTAATAGCAGTATGTCTGCTGCAGTTCTCTACAGTATTAGACCTGACACCCTTTCAGATTGGACTTATGTGTCTTGTCCTTGTAGTTTTGTCAGTAAGAACTTCTGTCCTGTTTTTAAAGGACAAACTGTGCCTGTTAGCAGCCTGTGTGTGTTCAGTCTGTCTGCAGGGGGCCCTGCAGGGGAGCCGAGTCCTCCTCTACTGAAACTCTGTAAACCTCCTCGGGGGTCCTGGCTCTGACTCACTCTCTCTCATCACAATATTAGATCTCTCTGTGGGTGCACAAAGACCCAAGGGTGCTCATGTTTAGTCACTGAGGACAGGGCAGGCACTGTGAGCTTGTGAGGATGTTTATCTGCCTCATGTTGGCTACACTGGAAGTACAGCAGACCTGCACTTAGAGGTGATGAGGCAAGTTCTCTGCAAGTCCTCAAGGAAGGAAAAATGATGACGTTTAGACTCCACCAGACTACAACTTAACCATTTTTTGTTTGTTTTGTTTTTCAGGCAGGTCCTGAAACGTACTCCTGCGTTTGTGTTGACCAATGGATGAGAATGAAACCATGTGAGTGTGTGTTAGCCTCGAGGTGCCATGGACTTGTAGCTGGGCAAAATCTCACCTCGGTGGACTGGGGGCCTCGTCTGCACGTGGTCGACCTTCTGTTATCGACCTGAGAGGAGAATCTACAGTGTGGAAGCAGACGCTGGAAGAAAACCAGGTAAGATCATACACACTCACACACACACACACAAACAGAGCTGTGTCAGTCCTATTCTCTCAGCGGCTGGGTGTGACTGGGTGCTGTGTATGCATTTGCTGAAGTGTGCACTGTTTGACTGCACACACACAAGTTTTGCCTGAAAGTTGATCACTTTCTGTTTGCTCTCCTGTCTCCCTTGTGTGTGTGTGTGTGAGCCATGCAGACATGAGATCGTTCCCAACAGTGACTGTGCTCCTCTCAGAGTATGGTGGGGGGGGGTCCACTGACCAGCTCATTGTACGTCTGAATGGGAACTATTCACCTTTGAAATGAGCAGCAAATACCAGGGATGATGTCATCTTACATCACACTGTTGGTTTTTCGTGCGTGTGTGTGTGTGTGCGTAAAAGATAACACTGCAGGGTGATGAAGAAAAGAGGAAAAATTCTTTAAATCTCCCATTTTTTTCTCTGGTCTCTTTGCAGAAACACATTTAGAAGCAGACGGTGATTGTGGTTGACCATTTCCTGTTTCATTAGACTTGTGCTGCTGTTTTTAAAAGGGGGGTCTGTAAGGTTCCATATTTGTTTATTTTCTGTTTTTGTGCGATGCAGTCACCGCACAACAATCCTGAGCTGATGAGAGGCAGAGTGGGAGGAAGTGAGACTCACTCTGGTGACTTTAATAGAAAACCCTCTCTGTTCCCGAGGTACAAACAGACCCACGCACAGGATGCTGGCCAGCCAGACACTCCCAAACAGGTGTCTGCACGCCTCGATACAAAGACGACTAATCATCGCGAGTGTGTGCGAGAGATGGGATGGAGGGGAAAGTGAGAGGAGCAGACTGTGTGAGTGTGTACAGTATTTGTGCCTGTGAATGTGGGAATGGAGCCAACATGCCTTTGTGAGTGAGTGGGTGCACTCACTGACACTTTTGTTTTGTGAAACTGGTTGTTTACATATCAGAGGCAGACCATCGGCGTTCCGCTGTGTGACTGGCAGGTGGAGAGGCGGCCATGTTTCGAGATGCTCATTTTTTAATGTGCTGTTTAAGTCAGAACAGGCTTGTCTGACTGAAACACTAGCCACTAGATGTCTCTCTATAAAAACCATAAAAACAAAAGCTGTACTTTAATAACGCCTTGTAGCCTGAGATGACAGGATTTGTTAAAGTACTTTTATTTTATGCTACTGTTTATTCAACTGCAACCACATTTTAGAGAATATAATGTGTTAGTTTTTACTAAGCTAATCTTCATTAACTGCCATTACAAGTTTGCATGCCAGCAGTATGGGAAGTAGTTTGCCATCTCCAACTTAAAATACAATTTACAGAGTAGGCTAAATGCTAAATAATCTTTCAACAAGATTACACTCTGAGGTGCCATTCTGTCCTAGAAGTTGCTTAATTTCGATGTTTTAAAACACTTTGATACTTATAATTCTGTACTTTTAATGAAGTAAAAATTACGAATGCAAAACTTTTTCTGCTGTTGCTGCTGGTCATATCTAACAAAAGGCTTATTCTAGATTATGAGGTGCAATCAAAAAGTTCCAAGATTGCACCTAAAAAGAGCAAAAACAGTGCCTTGTTTTTGGCATATTCCCCTTGTGCAGCAGTAAATTGTCCCCTGTGTTCCTGTCAGGCTTGTATAAGGTTCCTTAGGGGTCCCATTCTGTAAGCATGGTAAACACTGTTTGTGATTTGAACTGGATCTCCTTCACAGTGTCACAATGGTGACCCTTCAGCTTAAATTTAATTTTAGTGAACAGGAAGAAGTTGAATGGAGCAAAATATGGAAAGTTTGAGAGGGATAAGGTGTCATAATGAATGATTCTTGTGAGGCTGTCTTTTTAGAGTGACATGCTCGAACAGTTGTTGACTCTTATGGGATGAAATAGGAAATTTATCTCAACTCTGTAACCCTTCCTTTCTCCTGTTGCACTTGGCTGCTCACTGGCACAAACATGTAGTGGAGCACAGAAAGTAATACATTTTTTTGTTTGTATGAACAGAAATGATCTAATCAGTGTTGCTGCTGTCTCATGTGTGTTTGCTGATCCACAGTGAGGACCACACGGTCCACAGTCTACCATTTGTATGAAAGTTTTCTACCCAGGATTCAGCTCCTGTCTGATATGACCTGAGGGTGGAAATGTAGTATGTGTGTCAAAGATAAGCAAAAAAGAATTGGAGAAAAAGCATTTCTCCATTATCACCCACAATACTTAAGATATGAATGCAGGCTTCTTATTAAAAAAAACTCTGAAAGTTGAGTTACATGTAACTGAGAATTTACATTTAAAGTGATGGTGGGAGGAAAGGTACACAGAGAAACTATGAGGATGGGGGGAAAGGTACTAAAAGGCAGTTAGGGAGTGGAGAGGAAGCTCCCAGAATAGCAGCGGTGAGCAATGAGTGTGCTTTTTGTGGAGAGTGTCTCTGAATGCTTGGAGGGCCTCGGGGGCCCAGACTGACAGAGGAGAACCCGGAGGAAAGGGAGCCTCAGGGAGTCAAAGTGTGTGCATGTGTGTGTGTGTGTAAGAGAAAGAGGACAGTGTTATTTTAACCCTGAACTTACATCCTGCTGTCAACCCCCCCCGCTGCTCAAGCCTGCTGACTTCTCAATCAATCTACCTGGAGGTCAGCTGTCACACGCCTCACTGTAGGTTTCACTCCTCCAGCTTTTCCTTTCACCTTTAGCTGTCTTTTTTTCTGCATTATCCTCCACACAGATGCACAGGTATTTCATTACCTGCCCCCCCCTCAAGGGAATACTGTGCTGTCCGATGCTGCTGGGTGTATTGTATGTTGGCCGTGTTGTTAACGCATTGGGTTTCCTGGTGAAGTGCCCATGTAACAGATCACCTTGTGACGCTGGTAACTCATAGCTACAGTCTACAAAACGACAGCTTCCTATGGATTTCAATTCAAGCTCTGTTTTTATATTTATGAAAGAAAAACCTCAGAATGCTGCAAATGATTTACATGTGATGAGTGTTGAGGCTGAGTCTGGTGCAGACAGTGTGTCATCTACATCTGGTGTTAGACTCATCTCAGGTGTTGTTAAAGTTGTCTCTTGAAGTTAGAGACATTTATTGTATAACTGATTAACCTTAAACAATCCTACTAAAGGGAAACCTAGATATTTCAGTCTGAGTGTTGGTCTGATTCTTTTGTCCATCGGTCATGATAACATTTAATATGTAGTTGCACTCTCCTGGTAGCTGCTGTAGTTAACTGCAAAGGACAAAAGATACATTTTCTTCAATAAAAACATTCAGTTTTTGTAGCATATGCTTTTATTTTTCTACTAAACATTTAAGAAACCAACCACAGCTTTACACAGTCAGAAAAGAGGTCAATACAAACATAGTTTAAATTATAAAGTCCATTTAAATTTCTATTGAATCCAAGGCCTTTGGAAAGCTGTAGGAGACTTACGCTGCTCGCCCTGTGATAATAACCAGTGGTCATCATGACCTATAATCATAAAGGATGAAAATATAAGAGCAACACCCAGGTTGGAAGATAGCAGAAATCCTTTGGGTGCCTGTACGACTCACACTGCAGAGGCCTGTCAGATCAGGGCTCACACACAGTTTAACATCATGCATTAACCTGCATTCCTGGGTTACAATCTGTGTGTTCATTTGATAATGCTGACAGAAAAGCATATGTGAAACAGAGAAAGTCTCACTGAAAACTCGTACGTGTCAAGGTTGTTTAAACACCGAGTCCTGTGTGTGTCTGAGGAAAAAAACTGAACTGAGTTCAGTTTGTTGTTGGTACTTTTGTGGTAAAGAAATGTTTCAGTTTTGTAAGAAGCTGCATTTTTGGTCCTTATGTTTTTCTTTCTTTCTTCCTCTCTCTCTGTGTTACACACATTCACTCACACACACACACACACACACACACACACACACACACACACACACACACACACACACACACACTCTCTCTCTCTCAGCCAGTCTAACCTCGCGTCAGTCAGTCAGAGAGAGTGGCGGT
>JAPZDY010000004.1:5944370-5957954 GCA_029783645.1 Ctenochaetus hawaiiensis | reverse complement strand
TGATAATAATTAGAGCAAGTTGCATGTAAAATAATAACATATAAAATCAATGCAGTGAATTCAGTCAACTGCCAAACATAAAACAATTAATATTATATTGATGGATATTTATATTAAAATCTTGCCATCATAATGAACTACACAGTTTGAATTAAAGAAAACTGCATTTGCCTCAATTTCAGGACAGCAGGGCTGGCATGTGAGCTCGGAGTGTGAATGAATATGTTGAGTATTTCACTTGAATGTCACCACACACACACACACACACACAAAGCCCCTGGCATTATTCATGAACAGGCATCCAGATGGCAGTAAAACACAGAGAGATTTTAGCAACTGATGATTTGCATACCTCATCACCTGTGACCTTGGCACCAACTCACACACACATACACGCACACACACATACGGACAGATTAAGCACGGCACTGGGACCCTCATCCCGCCCTCGTGTCCCCCTAATCCTGTCCTGTGCTACCCTGCATGGCTCGGTGCTGGCCTGCAGGCTTTAGATCACCCTCTTAAATTCCACCTGTTTAGCCTGCAGGGACAGAGGAAAGAGAACACCACACACACTCACGTGCCCCCTCAACACTTCCCAGAAAGACAGCGTGAAAGCTGAGGATTATAGAGCGTAGAGGTCTTTCCCTCACTCTCTGTGAGATTTGCACAAACACACACACACACATTTCCTCTCTTTTGTCTCTTCAGCCCTCTCACACACACCTCCGTTCATACTGGATTTGTTCAGCGTGCCTGTCCACCTCCGATTTAGCCGAAGTGAAAATCTTTCTTGGAAAGATGTGATGAGAGAGGATTTGTTGAGGATAATATTTCTCTTGACAACTCGGTATGAAATACTGTACGCTCTGCAGTAAATGGAAGCCATTAGGACGTTTGACTCTGTGCCCGGCCGTGATTGATCCAGACTGGGCCTGCTGGGTCGGGCGCAAGCCATCATTCAACCACATCCTTTTCATTGTGTTTTCTGCTGCCAAGCTGCACATGTTGTTTGTCACTCCACTAAAAAAGGGCAAACCAGCGTGAAAGAATGTGATGCTTTGTTAATTACATACAATACAAGGTTATTTCTAGGTTTGTGGTAGATTTAATTCTACATAATTGGCAAGGGAGCTTAAATTTATGTTTTTTAATAAAAATCTTATGTCAATCTGGACCATTATTATCACCATACCTGTGTATAGAAAATTAATTTAAAATGAAAAAATGAATTCTATTTTTTTTATCCATTTTTAAGACAAAAACAAATAAAAGACATCAGCTGCTCTAAACTTCTTCTCTTTAAAGTCTTTAAAAATATCATCATAAATTAAATATTTTTAGGTTTTAGCTGCTAGTTTAGTGTAATTTAAAATCAGCCTGGTTCGTGGAAATTGTGTTAGACATTTACAAAATATCTCTTGACATTTAATAGACTAACAGAATAATTAAAGAATGTAAAAACTAACTAATATTTTATGATTGCAATAATTTTTGTATCTTATATTTTAAATAAATTACAGTAAATAATATCATAAAATATTTTTAAAAATTTGTCACGATTAACTTGAGCCTGAAGATGTCACCTGTTAAAACTGTGTTTCTTTTTTTTGTGACTGTCCTAAAATAAAACAAAATGTAATGATATAAAACAAGAAAATCAGCAAATCCTTACTTTCAACAATTGTTTGGAATATGAGGTTAAAAACTGACTTAAAAGATGAATTAAATATTGTTATAGTTGATTTGATGTCTTCTCTTTCAAATAAAGATTTTCTGATGTGCAGTATTTTCCAGAAATGAGGTAGCAGCTACATCACAATTTTGCCTGAAAATCTTATTAGTGTTTTTCATCATATGGTGAGGACTTACGGGAGAAAAGAGGTTTAGTTTTGACTGACAACACGTGTGTCAGCAGTCAGGTTTAAGCCCACTGAGGTTACTTTGAAGGTGAAACTAAAATATAAGAGAAGTGCTGAAGGAGCTGCTGTATCACGTCTCCAGCGTCCACACCCTGACCACAGCTGCACCAGCTTCCTCTGTGGCCGTTTAACATTTTCATTGTGTCAACATTTTCCCAGGAGCACTGACCTCAGCACAGTGGCAGAGCCATTGGTCAGTCTTAACGTCTCTCTTCATATCACACAGCAGTGAATCATCTGATAGTGTGTCTGGTGTTTTTCACTCTCCGTGAGTTAAAGTCATCATTAAGGTTTTGATCTCTGACCAGAAGTTGTGGGTGGGCGTAACTGTGACCTAAAGGAAGAAATATTTCTTTTTCATGGGGACTTTTGAAGGTGCATTGTGGAGTTTTTAATACAGCTAATGCTTCTCATTAAACTACACTGTGTGTATCCTTGCGATCTTACACTCATTTCTTTCTTTCAGAACATTTGCAGAGCTGATTTCTTTAAAGTATAGATTGACAACAACTGAATATCCCATTGCTCACCCTCACCAAGTGTGTAGGCGAACTCACAGTGACTATGCTATGCTTGTGATTAACATGAAAGGCCCTCTTTATAGCCAGTGTTTGGTTCATTCGTCCTCCACCACTGTACAAGCGTGGTGAAAGAGGACATGTTGCTTCTGTATATTTAAAGGGCACATTCTACAGTATTAAAAAAACACAACAATCCCTGTTTTCTGGTGATTATACACTCATGAAAACTTAATTTCATTTAATAGTCCATTTCTGCCCGCACATCTGCCTTACGCACCAGAACTTAAATATATTCAGTTTACCTTAATGCTAACTTGCTACCAGTCTTTGTCCTCTTCCCTGCCTTTGTTGGTGCAGTGCTTAATATCTTGGCATGGAATTGCCAACTTTAGATTTTATTATTACAGTATTATTATGCTGTTGTACACAAAGTAAATGTAAAGGATGAGGACAAGACCTTATGTTTGTATTGACAGGCTCACAAGTTCTCTGAGAATAGGGTTGCATCTTTCAAACATACGTTAGTGAGATAAATCTGGTCCTGAAACTTGTTTTTTTTTGCAGCTTAAATTTAATGTGTTAATTGTCTGCATTGAGGAAGAACTCTGTTGATTTTACACATAAACGTTAGCTATTTCTCGGAAGTGCATGGAGGTTTTTTCTCTTTTGTGGCTCAGGAAGAGCCGTGCGAATGCAAGAATATAACAGTGATGATTTCATCAGGGTTTTTCAGCTTGGACTCGAGGAGGACACATTTCTCTCAGACAATCTGCATTACAAACTGGGGGAGTGAGGTTTAAAAGATGTACATATTTACTGGGCAGGAAGAGTCTAACGCAAGAATGCATTATGCATTACAGGAAGAGTTGCAGGTTGTGGCGATTCAGTCAGCATGCAATATCTCAGCCTCTGCTGCATCGATTTGTGCCTTTTACAGCTTTCACAGCTGCAACTACTGATTATTCTCATCATCAGTTTATCTGCATACTTTTTCCTCAGTTAATTAATCAATCAATAAATTGCTCTAAATCCTCATACTGAAAAGACTGGAACCACAAAATCTCATTTAAAAAAAATTGATGAATTTTAAGTTGACTCATCAAATAATTGACTAAGTGTTGGAATTCCTAATAATTTTTCTTCAAACTCTCTCTTGTTCCCCAACTTTATGAAGGTTGGGACACAACTGCTTCCCAATAGCAGGAGGTATACAGAAATTATTTCTAATACTGTTTACAAAATAAACACTTGCAAGTTAAACTGCAATTATAGTCATTTTTTTAAATCAAAAATTCAATCTTATAGTGGATAGAATAAAAAATATTAGGCTATTTATTTTAAGTGATACCTTTGAAATTTCTTTCTTTTATTTGATTTTTGGTCAAACTTAAAATAAGCAATTTGAAGGCATCTCTTTGGTCTGATCATTATTTGTCATTAATTTTAGACGTTGTTGGACTGTGGAAATCATTCAGTTAATTGAAAAACTCCTTCAACAGATTAAATGATGTTGATATTTCTTGGAATAATCTAATTACTAGATGCAATTTACTGGATGATCGATATTTTAAAGAGGTTCCTAAGGAAATGCTTTATTTCACCTCCCATTCTGTCGGGTTACTGCCCTGATTATATTTCCACCCAACAAGCCCCACATCAGCAGTAGACATCAGGGATTTCATCCAGCTCCTGTTTAAAAGCTTAAGGCGGCCCCCAGAGCCCGCAGTCTACCCACCAACAGTCGTAAAGAGACAGGAGGGACCCACAGTCGCAGTCCTTTCAGTCTATAAGGGCTCTAAACTGCCCACTAAAGGGAGGCTTTAACCGGCCTGCGATGTTCCGACTGGGAACACTGTGCCGTTACACCCACAACCTGTCTGCTCTGCTTCTCCCCACTCTCCATCACGGGGACAGAGAAGGCGTTTACATGTTTTAACAGGCTTGACTTTACCTTCCCCCTGACACAAGATGGCTGACAAATGGAGCTTCTGGGGTCAAAGGTTGAAGTCAGAGCTGTAGGTTATTAAAGTGCTTTTCCAGATTTCTGGAGGAGAGTGTGTGAAATGTGGTGTGTAAGCCGAGAGGTCAGAGGTGAAGGTGCGGGGCTTTCTGAGTAAGTGACATCATGTGTGTCAGGACATATGAAAAGAACAAAATGTCTAACATATAAGGAATTTAAAAAAAAAAAAACGAGGAGCTAAAAAAAGAAATAAGCAATCAGTTAAATAAAAATGATTTCACAGTCCTTTTGATAGCCAGAGTCTCTTTTGTTTGCTCACTAATAAAACAATTTGCAGTTTTAAGGTAGAAGGTACAGTGATGACATAAAATCCAAAACAAGACTTATTTTAAAATAAAATTTTAGGAAAGTCTCTTTAAAATATATATATATATATTTTTTTTTTTTTACTGTACATAAGGTCCATTACTCTTGAGCTCAATAATTCGAGAGGCAGACTTAATAAGAAAGACTGAAGATTCAAATAAATAATATATCTGATGAAAATCTATGGTAGAATTTCCCATTAAAACCAGCATTTTGTAGGAATAGCTATTTTGTGTGTTTTGGTGTTGCTGCAATTTAATTACAATACCTTTGTTATAAATATGACCCACAAACATTTCACAGAGCTAATGACAGCAGCATACTAAGCTAACGAACCTGAACCAGATACAATATGCTGCAAACACCTGGCTGTAATAGCCAGCAGCTTATGAGCAGAAACAAAAGAGTCAACAGCTTACTAGTCCAACAGCAAGAAGTTCACCTTGCCTTTGTCTCATGGCTTTTTTTGTCTTCCTGCAAAGCTTTGATCAAAGATCAGCACAAAGTAACAGAGACACCTTTCACCTTACTACGACTCTGTGTGCCATCAAAATGATTTTGAGCTGTTACTTTTTGGGCAAAATGGTTTTATAATGGAGCTTTGAAGCAAAATCTTTGATGCACTAACTTGTGTTGAGTTTATTCTGCTGTGAGCTAAAGGTGGAAGAGGACCGCAGACAACTCTGAATGCAAAATATGAAAAAGAAGTCATGCACAAATTACCTAATATGGAAGAGGACATGTTGACAAACTTCCTGTGACTCCAACATTCCCACATATTCAGCCTTTTGCTTCTGTAATATTTGCTTAAATTCAGACTGGGCATCAGGCATCTGGTATCTTCTGTTACCTTTATATACTTTTTTTAATCTTCTAATCCAGTTTTCTATGATCATATGATTACTTTACAGTATTCTACCTTGCACTTTTGGTCTCATCAGATTACCATCTCATCTGTAATGAAACGTTGTAACTTCATCAGGGGGAGGTGGTGGGTAGCACCGACCCCACATGACCTATGACTCATCCCTGCTTCATTTATCACGGCCTCAGTTAGACCTGAATGCCCCCTCTCTGTCTGTCTGTCAGCATATCTCTCTCTCCTGCAGCTCCTTTGTCATGTGCATCTCATATATAACATGCTTGGGTATGCTGGGTTGTTTGCGTGTGTGTCTCTGTTTTAGTTTTGAGCTCATAGTTTGTGATATTGCATCTTTTTATCCCCCTAAACTGAGACAAGAAGTGTGATGAGTTCTGGTTTGATGATCCTCTCAGACTGTTCATTCAGACTCTACTACTTGAAGACATGGATGGATGGAAAAATAAACTCAATGTGTAAAAGACTGGGGAATCAGAGAGGTCAGTGTAGGAGGTGATACTGAGAGAAAATCAGGTTGTAAACCTGTGAGGTTTGCACTCTGAGCTCTGATTGGCCGATCCAGTGGCCAGTCTGACCAATAAGGATCGATTCAGGATTCAGTTGTAAGAGAGGGAGGAGATCAACACAACAGCTCACCCGAGAGACCGTGAAACAAAGCCATATCCATAAACAGAGAGAGGAAAGGAGGGGGCGGCCTAGAAAACCAACCGTTCATGTAAAGCTTATTTATGGCAGAGAATTTGATTGTTATTGCTAGCAGTGCACTTAAAAAGCACAGATCTAATCAGCATTATGTCTGGTGGTAAATGCAGACCTCTGTGTTGCTGTGTGTCGCTTCTGCATGCATGCACAGCCTTCCTGTGTTACAGTTTTGTCTGGATGTTTGTTCGCTGATGCGTGCACATGTGCCTTTGTGTGGAGGTGAGCGAATGTTGCTGTGTTTACAGCGCGATGTTGCGTGCCACTCACATGCGCGAAACAAGCCGGCCTCCAGAGGAGCTGATTCAACAACAGAGCAAAGGAGTGGAATGAGAGCGAAAGGCGAATGTTGCTCAGCGGGCTGCAAAACAGGCCTGAGGACATCAACAGGGCTGGAATGGACTGAAAGAGAGAGAGAGAGAGAGAGAGAGAGAGAGAGAGAGAGAGGAAGGGGAGAGAGGAAGGGGAGAGAGGAAGGGGAGAGAGGTGGAGGGAAGTGAGATGAGAGGAGGTTAGCAATAGTTTAGGATGGACGGGGTTGAATATAAAGCAAGTGACAGACTGAGGGTCGAAGAGGAAGACTTATGAGTCAGCAAGCACTGCTGTCATTTTCATGTGTTAAAGATTTGCTCGGTGGCATCAGTGTTTGGCCTGCAATGCTGCCAGTCACACTACCACTTGGGAAAGACCAGGAGGTAGTGTCTCTCACACACACACACACACACACACACACATTCACACACATTGTTCTTTTATTCTATTTTTCCCTCCATCCAGATGTCCACTCAGCAAGGATCCAGATGGCCTGGATACCCTCCCTACAGTGGAGAGGTGCTTTCCCCCCCCACACACACATACATACAAATACACACATAAACACACACACACACACAGAGCAGCATGGCCGTGTTTTTCTCCCTCTCAGTGGGAGGATTAACCCTCCTCATTAGCGCTCCCCCGCCCTCTCGCCATCCTCTTTCCTCCCCCCTCCCCTCCCCTCCCCATTTGGACATGCCTGGCTGCCATTGGCTTCTCCTGTCAGGACCACCACTGACTGGATCGCTTGGACTACAGGACACAGGGGAGCAGGGAGGAGGTGGGATGGGTTGATGTTGCCACGGTGATAGAGGAGGACAGCCACTCACCAAATCATCAAGCTGGGGCTGAAATGAAAAAAAAAAAAAAAAAAAATCAAGTGGAGGGGTGCGGAAAGCGGGTTAGAGTGTGAGGGACTGAGGGGAGGAGGAGAGGAGGAGGGGGGGAACAATAACAACAACAGCGAGGGATTAGGCATCGACCGAGCAATCAGGAAGTCCATTTAGGACAAAGCAGCGTTAAAAAACCCCCCCAGACTTGAGTCGCGATCGTCAGAGCGGAGCTGCCTGTCCAATTGGACAGCTGCTCGAGATCTGTTGTGGGGGGGGGGGAGAAAAAAATAGAAGAATGCACAAAGGAAGGATGAAACGAAACAGGTGAAACATGAAAAACAGCTCCTGTAGAATCTCCTCTCGTTGCCGCTGCTGTGATATTTCACTCCCAGGGATGTGAGAGGAGGTGAGCTAGCCGGAGTGATGCCCGGAGCACAGAAATAGAAACTCAGAGAGAGAGAGAGAGAGAGAGAGAGAAGGGAGGGGAGGGGGGCATGAAGAGCATGCGTCAGCACTAAGGCAGGGAGAGAAAGAGAGGGAGGGACAGTGACAGCAGGGATGAGCGAGATGCAGCGAGAGAGAAATTAAGGGTAGATGTGTTCGCCGTGGTGTGAGATGGAAGGACAGAAATAGAGGCTGCCGGATCCGTCACCTCCACCTGCCACACCTTGGCTGCATCATCCCACTGTGGACTGCAGCAGCTTTCCTCATGAGATTTCCTTGTCTTGGGGGGCGATAAGGATCATTAGATGATCGGCTTCACACCTCAGCTGCTTCCTGAGGACTTAAGCCACCGGTACAAGAAAAGGACAACCTGTACATCTTCTGTTTTTCTCCAGAAGAGGAAGAACCCTGCCTCCATGCAACAATGCAAAAAGAGGGACTGAATTTATTGTGCATTAAGAATGATTGTGTGCACTTTGCCGGAGGAATGCATCACTGAAACCTGTTTCCATAAAGATAAGCACCTGTGTTTTTACAGACTGGTTAGTCAGAGAACACAGCCCTGTTATCACCGTGCGAACATGAGGAACTCATTGTCCGGCCATTTTCAAGGAAGGCTGACTCTCCCCAAATGAGGAAGATGATGAAGGTGGGAGTACAAGAGGCGAATGATATGAAATAATGAGCTCAGCTGTCTGAATAATGCAGCGCTGCTCTGTGAGTGACTTACAGAATACGGTACTTGTCTCCCTAATGACAGCGCAGACCTCGCAGCTAACTGACTGACTGACTAAGTGAGAGAGCTTGGTCACTGACTGGAGCTGTGGCTATTTGAGGTCTTTGAGGACACGTTGCCCCAGGCAGGTACCGGTTGGGTGCTGGAGCTCCACCATGGGGGAGACGGCGGAGTACCAGAGGCTGCAGGAGACATCAGAGCCTGACTACCAACGTCTGCCCAGCGATGACGAAGAGGTACACATCTACAGCTCCCTTTATTTTAATAGGCGATTGTGCCAAACAGCTGCTGACAAACATGGATGACACACAAACAATGAGCAGCAGCAGGTAGGTAGGTAGGTTTCAGCAGGTATTATTGATCCTGTTGAAGGAAAATTTTCGTGTGTTAGGCGATGGAAGGCTTTGTTGTGGTGGCTACCAAAGGAGGTGTATTTCTCAATGAAGAGAAAATGAATTTTAGGAAGCGATCAGGTGATTAATAGGTCAGGGTTCTCAGTGCAATAATATATATCTTTTTTGTAGAAAATATATAAATCCATATTTTTCAGTGGCTTTGACTTAAGCAACAGTGTTGCACCTTTATTTCGTTTGCAGATGTTACTTTGGTTGTGCAACATTTATGTGTGTGTTTGTGACATTAACCAAATAAGAAAAGAACATTTTAACATTCGCAGGCAGCTGTTTTCTGATCACATGTCAGGCAGGAAGATACATCATTGTTTCCTTAATTTATTCTGTCAGCAATCTGTCAATTTCTTTTTCACAGAGTACATTTAATATGTCACAGCAGTAAAAGCACAGATGTAAGCGATAAAATCAATGATGGCTGAATTTCACTGGCTTTGGTATTGGGGTCCTGGTCTTTTTCTGTCACACTGTCATGACTTCCCAGGACACAGATCAGAGCTGTTGCTAATGTTTTAGTAGCCCATGTGCTAAAATTCAAAAATACCCTCTGTAAAGGTTGAAGGATGAATGCATAAATAATCTGTAAAAGTCTGAAATTCTGCATCATAAAAATCTAAAAGCGCTCACTCATTGTTACACTAAAGTAACTCTTTCGCGTTCGTATGTCACCATCACCCTCCTCTTCCTTCACACACTCACACACACACCACACACACAGCACTCCTCGCCCACACACAGCCCCTGTGTGTGCTGCATTATTGAACACAGGACCATGAGGTCATTGATGAAGTGCTGCTGAATGAGTGCGGTGACAGGCAAAGTATGACATTTTACTCCCTCCCACCTCTTTCTCAAACCACCACGTCCGCTCACAAACCCTTTTAAGATGTTCCGAGCTTTTCATTTGGATTTTTTAAAATCTTTATTTCGTATTAAACCGTAACAATTTGACAAAGAGAGAAAGAGATGTGTAAAAAGTTTCATGCCTGGAATCAAAAAAGTACACATCAAATAACTGACCACGCAGATACTTTACATTACATTAGCTTATCGGAGATTTACTGTCTGTGTGTGTCTCAGCAGATAAAAATTACAACACAGAAAGTTTGAGCTTGAGAAGTTTGAACTTATTTAGAAATAGTGTCACCGTTACATTTTTTCCAAGTTGATGCTGCAACTGTAATGTAATAATAATAATAAAAAAAGAAACAAATCTAATAGATTATCTATAACTATTATGTGTTCTGTTCAGCTTTTTATTGGAGAAACTGCTATCAGTTAAAGCCTCAAAAATCTAGAAAATGTTTCTGTTTGTTTTGTACAAGATTCCTGAATATGCTGGAGGGAAAATGGAATGACGGTGTATGGCCGGTTGTGTGTGCGAAACCTGTGTGTGAAACCTGTGTGATATTAAATGTTGTATGAATTTTATTCAATTTTTATTTGAAGCAAGGTATCGTACCTCACTAGTTTTTAGTGTCAAAACAAAATGCGTCTGCAGCTGAGTATCGAAAATCATCAAGTACCAAAAGCTGACTTTGAATTCTTTCATCCAGGAGGAATCCAGCCTTAAACTCTTGAAACAATGTATGTAATTTCTTCAGTTTTGGTCATTTTTATTAATTTGTTTTGACAAAGTTCCTGTGCTGTAACTTGTCTTTAGAGCACAAGGTTTGACAGGTTTCTTTTCTTTTTTTACTAAAGAAAGGTGGTTGTTGAAAAATGTCTTTACATGCCTGTAGTGTAAGAATACAAAAAAGAAAATGTTGTACTCCTGCCAAAATTCAGCATTACTCACCCAGTGTATGCTGGGAAAGACACCAGAACCCTTTGTGACCCTGTATGGAATAGGCGTTTAAAAAAAACTGGATAAACATACAGATCTGCGCAACAGTTTATATACCATGAAAGAAGACTGTGTGTGGCATTCGGGGTCTGTGTGTAAGTTCAGCCGAGTTAAACCAGCGGACGCTGCAGCTGTCCTGGTTGCTGGAGGCTGAATCAGTACACACTCTTTCTACAGCTGCAGCTCCGTACTAAACACAGGGGTTTTCTAGGTGTGAAACACACACTGCACGCAGCCCTTTAAATCAGAAAATATGAGGCAGAGAGAAGGATGTGTGAGGTGAAACTGAGAGAGAAGAAAGAAATTCAGTAAATTAACACAAAATAGAGAGATTAGAGTTCATATGCACTCTTTGTTTGATCAAAACAGCCATTTTATCCTTAATACAGATCAATTTCTAATATGCATTTCTCATTTGGAGCAGGAGAGGATTAGTGCGCTTCAACCAGCGCTACACTGTTCAACATCTGCTGTATTTGTTTGAACGTGCTGTATGTAACATTTTAATACCAATACCAGTGCAATTCCTTTATAGGGGTCAAATCAGTTTTATGTACTGTTTTCATCGTCCCCTGGTCAAGCTGCACTTCAGCACTGTAATACTCAGTCAGTCTCAGAGTCTGTGTGAAGGTCCGGCTGTGTGTGCTGGGAGGCTGCAGAACCTGCTTCCAATGCAGCGTAAACGCTAACACTCGTTAGCTGTTCCTTCCTCTCAGTCCAGGCAAACTAGTCAGCTAACAGGCCAACTAGCCGTATGGCTAATTGAGCTATCAAGCTAACAGCAGCTACTAGCTCCAGAAAAGAGTAAACTGAGCAGCACTTAGCAGTTATTTTTGTGCTTGACTGGTGCTTGATTTTGGTGTTTTCCCTTTTAAATGAAAACGATAAATACTCTCCATTTGTCTCACTGTAGCATACACCGTTTCACATTTACACTTCACACACTGATGACTGTTTGACCAACATTTTTACTCTCTGCCTGCTTTCCCCTCTTAAACCAGCTTTATGGGATCAAAGAAGAGATGGATCAGGGCGGAGGCGACGTTAGGGGGTATTAGTGGGGGTTGTTTTGGTAGTCTGGCATTATGCATATTAGGCCAAGCGACCAAAAAGGGGACACACACTGTGTTTTCTGTGTTTCCCTGGAAGCAATTTGTTTGTGTCTAAAACTTATTTCATCCCCACAGTCAGTTCTTGCTAACATTGACACCCACCACCACACAGCACCTCTCCTCTCCTAGATCTGTGAATGATGGGGTGTTGTGGACGAATTTAAGAACATGAAACACACCTCTGTCAGTCTGTGCATGCAGGCCTCCGTCACTTTGTCCGTGTGTCTGCGTTCACAGATGTTTTGCTTGCACAATTGTAAGAGGGATTGATGATGTTTGTTCCACGACTTTTTCACTCTGCTCTGCCGCGTTTTTGGCACACAACACCGACCCGCAGATTGATGGTTTGCCACAGAAAGGTTGTGACTTATTTTAGAAATGCACTGGCAGCACGTCTGCCCGTATCCACTAAGCTAGCTTAATTCCCACAACACTGTACGTCAGTGTGAATCCAGCCGATGTGAGCACATGCCTCTGCATGCCTCTGTCCGTGCGAAGTGAGCATCATGTTACAGAATCAAGCATAATGTGTGTGTATGTGTTTGTGTGTGTGTGTGTGCTGCAGCACTTGGACATAATGCAGACCTCACACAGCACTTTGTTCTTCATAATCCTATTAGCCAGCAAGCCACTAATTTGATGCCATTTCACAATAATGCAGTCTACACGGTCAGACATTTTACTTCAACACTATTAGCATCCTTTTGACATTCTAGTAGAACAGCCACTGAGTTATTTCGCTGTGTTTGTGTGCAAAGGCAGGAAAGATATGAAGGCCAGACATGAGCAGCTGGAGTAGCCTGCAGTAGCTGCTCACTGTAAGTGTGAGGGACAAAGCAAGTCAGGGACAAGAGACACAGCTGAATGTCCATAAGCGACAAACTGTTTCAACTCGAGTATATGAACATATTTAACAATGCACAGGACAGAACAGTGCAGCTCTTTTTAGCTTAGTTTGAGCAGTTTGAGCTGAGCTCCACATCAGTAACTGAGCTAGAAACATTAACAATGAATCCACTGCATGTACATTAGTATCACTGGTGGGATCTTTTTTTTTTCCTTGAAACATGGAAAAGCAGTTTTGTTTTTCAAGTTGTTTTGTTGAAGACAAAAATGTTACAACAATTTATGACTCTGCATTACAGAAGTTAGGCTTTCAGTGTATCTTAGCAATAACATTCAACTAACTTGATGTGTTGGCTCACATGCTTTTATCACAGCATCCAGGTTTCTACCTGACTACTCTGACTTGTATATTGTAAAAGGACTTACAACGTTCTCTGAAACCAGGATATTATGTCTGCTCCTCATCGGGACACTCCAAAAACCTGATCGCAACCAGGAAACCATGTAAACACATTCAGTCAGACATGTGCTCAATGAAGAGAGAAAAAGGGGAAATATTCACACCTGTCTCGCTAGAGATAAACATAATATTACATTATTATAAATTGATGTAATAACTTAAACAGTCCCTCCAGGAATTCGCGATGTTGCGATCGCACCAAATCACGCGAATTCAACCAATCTCCGTGAATTC
>JAPZDY010000004.1:5925400-5938052 GCA_029783645.1 Ctenochaetus hawaiiensis | reverse complement strand
TGTTATTGCAGCAGGATGTTAGAGCAGAACAAATCTGATACAGGACATGGCTTTGGCCAGAAGGTGTGTGTGTGTGTGTGTGTGTGTGAGAGAGTGCATTTCTCCACCACCATGAGGAATGAGTTCAGGCCAGAGGCATTTCTCAGCAGCGACATCATGTTGTTTCTCTGCATCTGAGTTGAAACATCCCTCTCACTTGTTGTTTTTGTCTCCTCATAGCTTAGTTTACCATATCTATTAGCAGTTTATATTAACTTTTAATGATATATTTGAAATTAAACACCTATTGGACTGTACTTTGTGTTTCATAATATTTAATCCTAAAAACACACATGCACATTTTCAGAAATTCAAGGAGTCGTAATGAGACTATTGAGAGCTAAGCCGGACCTCTGGCCCTGGTTAGATTCCTCAGAGTCTTACGAAAAGTCACACCTATTGGTTTTATAAGGAGCGTTCCTCCTGATGACCTCCCACCTCCTCAGCCTCCTCACATTACCGGTGAAGTTCAGATAAGCACCCGGGAGACGGATTTTTTCATGAATGACAACATAGCAAAATATTAAAGAACAGCTCAACATTTTTCTTCTTTGAAAAGGCATTAAATTGTGTCAGTTCGTAACAAATATATGATCTTTGCCAAAGTAGATGCAACCAGTTTAGAGCTTTTCTATTAGTGAATGTATGACAACTTATTTCTGGGCAGCACCTGTCTCTCACAGGGGGAAAACATCACATGTGTTTATACATGAATACGCCTGTTTAATGACTTTTGTGGATTAGTTAGCAAGTTGGAAAAGAAATGTGATATAAGAGCTGAAGCACCTTGATTTTGACCCGTCATACCTCAGATGTGACACTGACATGGAAAGAGGCCCAGGAGGAAGCTGCCTTACGTCTTTGGCACTGCGCAGTGAAATAACACTTACATGTTGACTGTCAGGGTGGATCTCACTCTCACACATGGTGTATGCCCAACGCAGGAATGTGTTGTGCTCCTTACAAAATACCTTTTTTAATGGCTGCAAAAGAAAAATTTTGGTTTAAATGTCGTCATGGAAAACTTAAGCTTTAAGCTTTTAACAGTTTAAAATGTGCATGCCACATGGCAGGAGAGCCTTCAGCACAGCCTAGCGCAGTAGCAGGACAGCCAAGCAGACCGCTGTATGATGCAGCAAAATGCAAAATATGCGGATGGATTCAAATGACTGGAGCTGTGGGTAATCCTATAGCCACAGGCACTGCAGGCATCCGTGCAGTCTCTACAAAGTGGATCTTACAGTCATTACATTACACTGGGCTAGCTTAATAACAGGCTTGTTGTACCTACTTTACTCCTAATGCTTACATCAAAGGTTGTTCTCACAGCGTGCGTTTGAATAGAAACAAGCTCAGACTATTTTAAGTCCGAGTGGACGGAGCCTCATGCTTTTGCTCCTGAGAGCCAAAGCTGCATGTCTGGATGTTGCTTAAGAGATATCAGCTGACCCACTTTTATGTGCATTGCAATGAATTTGTATTAGGATATGGACATCTGGCATAACCATCAGGGGATTGAGCCCTCCCAGCAGACTGGCCTTGATCACAACTCGCGACAGAAATGAATGGAAAATACAGGATCTCTCCCTTTGTTGAGTCCACCCATTCAAAAGGGGTAGAAACACACACACACACACACACACACACACATGAGGTGTGTATTTGTGTGAGACAGAAATACGCTCTCTGACTCCTCAGGTCACAATCGTTTAGCAATAGGAAGTGACCTTTAGTCAAGCCTATTTAGAAGTTCAAATGACAAAAAGGAAGCTGCGACCTCTCTGACACTTTCCTCTGGACCTTGTAACCTCGGCTCAGCCAACACAGGAAGTTCCTCATTCACACAGTCTAATTAATACTCAGTGCGCTGACCTCTCTGCCACAGAGCCTCCACCCTAAAGGCCTCCCTGTCATTCTCTTCAGATTGGGAATGTTTGTCATATTTTTTTTGTGTTGATCAGGTTGGTTTTGGGCTCACTTTCCCACTGACACTGGGAACCATGAAGCAGCCCGTCAGGATTCCAGCTGAATTTCAGCTAAATTTGGTGCTACTTACAGCTTGTTACATTAAGTAGACAGTGATGGATGGCGTCTTAAGCTGGGACGGTGTGTTGTGATGTTGGTGATTGATGGTCTGACTCAGTGTGAGGAGCTATGCAGTATAATATATACTGTGGTCGGATTGTTTAGGAGCCTCCCATTTGTCTTCACTGACACTTATGGACTCCAGATGTGCATCATTCATCTCATGTATCTCATGTATCTGCCCAAAATACTGCTGTCTGACGAGTATTTATGAATCTATTTGGATGTCACTGGAACATTTTGAAGGAGATAAAGTGTTGATTAAGTGCTACATTAACACCACAACGACACCGGATCCATGTAATTAAAGTCCTTTTCATGCTTTTATGTAAAATGAGTGTACAGTCTGGCAAGCAGCCCTTGATATGTTTGCCCTCTTGCCCTTCATGTCTTGTTTACAAGATGTCAAATTGGACAGCTTGGTTTGCAGTTTGTTTGTGACCCATTGACTGTGTGGTGTGTGATGCAAATCAGCCTCCCTGTCTGTTTTTCATGCATGTGCTGTAAACAATCACTGCGCTCTATTTCCTCTCCCTGTGGACAGAGAACAGTTCGATTGTTGCTCAGTGATTTTTGGCTCCGTTTAGCAGGTTTGAAACAACTGTTGAGTGAGTGTTGAATGTTTTAAACTCAGTATCCTGCATTCTTTGTGCTTGTTTTGCAGAAACTGGGCAGTAGCATGCAGTGTGAGGAGGGCACAGAATGGCTGCTGGAGCTGCTGATGGAGGTGCAGTTGCAGCAGTACTTCCTGCGGATCCGAGATGACCTCAACGTCACGCGGCTGTCACACTTTGACTATGTTAAGAATGAAGACCTGGAGAAGATCGGCATGGGTCGACCTGGTGAGAAACTGTGAATATGTGTGTGTGTGTTTACCTAATTTGTTTACCTAATTTGTGTTGCGTCTGGCATGTCCAAAGACCAAGTTCTGGATCAGACCTGCTATGATCCTGAAACTTGTCTTGGTTAAGAGCAAAAGTACATTAGACTGAACACACCAAACGAGCAGCAGTAGCTTTAAGGCTCACTTTCTGATCCAGCTTTAAAACCTTGAATAGTAAAAGCGTATTGTAATATTATCCCTGATTGAGGATAATAGCCTGTCCTGTACCTGCCTGCCCCACTCAAAATGTCCATTACTGTCTTCTGCAAGACTTAATACACCATCATTTTTCTTTTATTTCTAACATCGCTTCCTCTTTCCTTTGTAGTAATGCTAGTAGCAGTGCTTTAGAAATGCCAGCATTGGTCTGGCTTGCAACGTCTTTCAGTCAGTTTTGCATGTTTATGCTTCCCATTGAATAAATCCTACTTAATACAATGACTGCCTAACTTCTCTTCTGTTGCCATCATAGGTTGAAATAAGTGGTTTTCAGTGAAAAATCAGTCAATTGTCAGGACATTTGCTACAGCTATTAAGGATCACATGAACTCTTATAACTCTTAGATAAAACTTTGCCCAATACTTTAGTTTTTTTTTTTAAATCAAATACCTACAAGACTAATAAAAATTCCCATCAGCATTTGGCTCAAATCTCCATTGCAGAACCTTGAGAGTAGCAGCCACATAATCTGTCCTAATGCAGCAAGGCTCTCTGTCTCATATAATTTCATTTTCATCATGTAATTATACACCACAGAGAGATTCAAGCTAAATTTAATGAGCAGTAGTTCTCTTTGCTTTTGCATAACAATATAAGGGGATATTCTATATCTATATATAGCCTGGAGTATTACTTTAGTCTGCAGCAATGTCAGTGTGTCATTTGGCTCACCCTCAGCTTAGCTGGAGCAAATCCTCCATCACTAACACCCCTAACATCACTTTAAAGCCACAACTGGTAATTAGACACAATGGGAAAGGACACTGAAGTGCCAAGTCTTTCGTGTGCAGTGTGTGTGTGTGTGTGTGTGGATGTGTTTGCGTGTGTGTGAAGGGGATGGCAGCAGTAATGTTCAAATCCAGTTACTGGAGCCCTCAGGGCCTCGCCTACCGAGACGCTTACGACTAATTACACCCACTTCTTCTGCTCATATATTCACTCTCATCTTTCTCCTCCACCCGGCTAACTGTTCTCTTGGCTCTCCGTCATTATTTCTTCCTTGTATTTGCTGTTTTTTGTTTTTTTCGTACTTAATCTCCAATCTTTTCTTATATGTGTGTCAGTCTTTCATCTCCAACCTCCTCCACTCCCCCATCCATTGTGGGTTTTTTTTTTATCCCGTCTATATCAAAGACGAGTGTTTTCTTCCAATTATGTATGGGGGATTACTTGAAATTCAACATAGTATACTGTCTGTAACTATTCTTTGGTTTTTCTTGGTACAAGCAGCCCCTTAAGAGAGAGAAGCTGCTGCTGTTTTCATCTTTTTGTGTTTGCTGCTGACCATCACTGCGTTTCTCTTTTTTCTTTTATTCTTCTGTTAAAGGTCAGAGACGACTGTGGGAGGCTGTGAAAAGGAGGAAAACCATGTGCAAGCGCAAGTCCTGGATGAGCAAGGTGACAGACATAGGCACAACACACACACACACACATAGAGGACTCATTTATAATGGTACGTGGTATGCTTGACATTATGTTGCCACAGTGGCGTCTGTCTGTCTGTCTGCTTGTCTGTCTGTCTGTCTGTCTGTCTGCCTGCCTGTCTGTCAGTCTGTCTGTCAGTCAGTCAGTCTGTCTGTCTCAGTGTGGGCACAGGAACTTTGAACATCACATTAAACTGATGTGAACGTAGACACATCAGTTTCTCAACTACACCTTTAACACTATGGTATCTTTGAGTCTGATCCCAGTCTGCTGTTGAGGAAATTCAATAATCAATTAATATAAAAATATTATAATTGCTATCATTGACTAACTGGCAGTGTCAGTTCAGTGTGAATGGCAGAGCTGTTTTCAAACCAAGTCCAAGTCCAAGTCAAGTCTCAAGTCTATTAGTCTTTAAGTTTTTCCATCCTATTCATGCTTATAATGAAACATAAACTAAGCAAAAACCTTGTCACACTCTTCTTTAAGCCAAATACTACCAAGGCCACTCTGACTTAAGAAATTTGCTATTAATATTGACATATGATCAGCTATTTTCTAAAAGTCTTTTGGGCAGTAATGACCGTTTATCACAGCTGTAGCAGCATTCGCACCAAAACCTTTCATTAGATATTCTTTCAAACAATGTGTCATGTGGTACCAGTGTTTTATTTAAAACAGGGAAAAAACGTAAAAAGAGGTCATTTCAATAAATAAATCAATAGACAACGAAAAAAATGTATTTCATATTAAAATATTTAACAAAAACTAAGAAGGTGCTCTTTTAAAAACTCAAACGCTGAAACTACAACTTCAATAATTGATTTGTGTGAAGGCAACATATAATGGGATGTGGATATACAGGACCGATTGCTATTTTATTTTGGTGCCAGTAGCTGCAGCAGAAAGTGTGCAGAAGGTTTTCGAGACATTTGCACATCCTGATTATTTTATTAAGTATTTATGACACAGGCTGTATCGCTATAAGGCAAAAAAGGGCACAGTGTTACATTTTTCATTATTTAGGGTTTCTGAAGTCGAGTCTTACAGCTGACAAGTCTATGTTGAGTCATAAGTTGTTATTTTTGTGACTGGAGTTTAACTCTTATGTCTCCAGTGTCCTGCTTCGGTGAATGGTCACATAGTGTGTATATTTGTGTGTGTGACGGAGACTTGACTGACAATATACTGCATGTGTGTGATGTTGGGTGGCGATTGTGGAGGCGTTCTCTTAGTGATTTCTTGATTGGTTCTTTGATTTCTTCTCCAAAGAAAAAACACATTTGGCATGTTTCCCACGGATGTAAACACATGTGTACAGAACATTTCTCCAGAGAACAACCCACATGAGGCCGGTACATCCACATTTACACACACACACAAGTCAAGTCACAAGAGTTGGTGACACAGATTGTGAATGCATGATGCATTCACAGAAATGTCGTCTCAGGAAGCGTAAAGTTACTCATTTAAAGAGACACAACCACGTCTGACTGTTAGTCATTCACTTTTTTTATATAAAGGCTGAAAAAATAAACGATTGAAAGAATCAAAAGAAACCTTCTAAACAAGCTCAAAATAACTGATACACCTACATTTGCAGGGCTCAAAAGAATGAAGTGTGTGAAGAAATACTGAGCAGACATTGCCAGTACTCTGTGTGGGTGCGTGTGTGTGTGTGTGTGTGTGTTGGCTGTTCTCAGTGGAAGTCGCGGTGCCTAGAGGACGGTGCTTGCCATCTATAATTACACCTGTTTGTTTCCCCCTCTGGCACCATCCTCACTTAGAGTAATCTGCTTCCTCAGCCCCCCGTGCGTGTGTGTATGTGTGTGTGCATGCGGCGCTGCCATAGTCTGAATCTTTTGCATGTCGAGCCTCCTATTTGAAACCCACTTACCACACAGTGACCACAGAGATGTGGTGTTTTTAAAAACAGGTCTGCAGCATTATGTCATGTCTGGTCCAGAGTGAATGTGAAACCACACACCTCTCGCTACTTTTTATATCTGGCCAGTCAAATATGTTTGGCACAGGGGATTCAATGACACCTTATTTCACTGACGATACCTTTTCTGAGTGCTGACCTTCTGTTAATGAGCCAATAATGAGTTCGCAATGCTTTCACTCACCTCATGAATGTAGTGCTTTAGATCCACTCTGAGAAAGACATGCATATGTGATGTGCTACATATGAATAGGTGTTGGATATTATCGTCTTTTACCTAATATGTTATCTGATATATGGCTGGATGTGACTCTCCCCTCAGTCTGTGTGCATTCCTATTCTGTAAACAGCCTCGTTAAAGGCCCCAACAAAACAAAGGTTTGCCTTAATGGCTCTGCACAGCACACACATTGTACGAGTTCAAATCTAGTGGAATGGAAAGCTCTTAAGGACTCACACAAACACACACACACACACATATATGCACATAGAGACATTCAGGTCACTTAATCTAATAGGAAGTACTCATTAAGAGGCACTAACAGTTAAGTCATTTCTGCTGTAATGTCGGGGCTTAGCCAAGAGGCAGGAAATTTCTCTTATAATGATGTGTGTGTGCGTGTTGGTGTGCGTGTGTGTGTATGTTTGTTTTGGTAAATGGTGCATTGTTGCTTAATGACAGCAGATCTATTATTTTTGTTAAATACATTCCATAATATGTGCTATGTAAACATTATATAACACATGTACAGATAATAAATGAGCTTTAGCGTGGACATAGGAGGTTGTGCCTGAAAAAGTGTGTGAGTGTGTGTGTGTGTGTGTGTGTGTGTTGATGTTGGGTGGGAGTAGACAGGCTGCTCCATCTGTCCCTTGATAAGAACCTGAGGATCACTATGTTTCAGTGATAACTTCACTTGTCTGACTGCTGAACGTCCTGACTTGACTTTGCTTTACAACAACAAACTCCTCACAACACACAACACACACATACAACATGTGACTAGGGATGTTTACAGCAGGAGGGGAGGGGGATGTTCAAGCAGAGACATTTTCAGTTTTAAACATCCCTTTTGAATGGGCACTGACTAAAAACTGAAAGTGGGTGAGTGGGTCACTCCTGTGTGTAGGAGGAAAGAGTAGAGCAAAGTTCATGAAGGAGAAAGAGGGATAAAGTAATAAAAAAAGGAGTTTTCTGGGAGGCTGACAGATGGATGCAAACTTAAAAGCATAGACATTTACTGATGAGAAAAAAAAAGATTATCAAGCCATAACTACAACTAGTCCTTAATTCTCATTTTCTTCCTCATACATACTTCTTTTTTGGACACTATTTCACAGTGTTTGTCCTTCGCACACCTTTTCTCGGTTTATCTCTATAGGTGTTCATTTTCCTCCTTTGGTCACCTCATTAAACAGCCGACTTCATTAATCCCTTCTCTTCTTCTGCTGATCTCTAGGTGTTTAGCGGTAAGCACCTAGACGGAGGAGACTTCCCTCAGCAGGGCCAGCCGGCCTCCTCCTTCCGTAAGCTTTCTCCCACACCTCCGCTGGGCCTGGGAGATGGAGTCGTGGCCACGCAGCCCGGTGGCGTTGGTGGTGCTCCTCTTGAAGGGCAGCAGCAGGCTCTGACCTGCCTCATACCAGAGAAGGACCTGACGCTGTTTGAGAAGCTGGGGGACGGCTCCTTTGGTGTGGTGAAGAGAGGAGAGTGGCTGACACCTGCGGGGAAGGTGGTGAGTAGACCTGCACTTTACATGTATTTAGCTCTCATGAGAAGTATAAAACCTCCTGTACGCTGAAAAGAATACAGAGGCATGGTCACAATACCGCAGTTCTGAATGAAATATGCAGCTTGTTTGCATTTTCTGCTGATGTGGGAGTTTTAAAAAAAAGCAGGTGCATGGATGCATTTCATATGGCACTAAAATGAACACACTGAACACAATTTGTTTGCAGCTGAACGTAGCTGTGAAGTGTCTGAAGACAGATGTGCTCAGCCAGCCTGACGCTCTGGAGGACTTCATCTGTGAGGTCAACGCCATGCACTCCTTGGACCACCAGAACCTCATTCGCCTCTACGGTGTGGTGCTCACACACCCAATGAAGATGGTAAGGAACACATGGAAATCGTCTTTAGCATAGTTGTTTTTCCTTAACTCTCTTTTCCCTCATCAACATGTATTTAACACAGATATTATCCTCTCAGCTTGCTTCATGACCTGAGAGTCCCTTTAAATCAGGTCAGGTACCTTAAGGCCTTTGTCATGAGTGGAGAATGTGATGGAGGGAAGAGAGGGGACAGGAAGTGAGGAGGACTGAAAAAAGGGTCTTGTTCTTATCATCCCTCTTCTTCTGGTGCTGTTTGGACCATGTTATGATTACATTGTCCTTGTTCTTCTACCTATTTCTTCCTTCTTTTCTCATTTATTTTCTATCTTTTGTATTAAAATCACACCTCTGTCTTCTCATCATCATTTGTTCTTCCTTTATGCTTGTTGCTCCTCTATTTCTCTTTACACCCACTCATTCACGCCCTCTCTCTCCCTCTCCCTCTCTCTCTCTCTGTCTCTCTCGTTGTGAAGGTGACGGAGCTGGCTCCTCTCGGCTCTCTGCTGGAGCGTCTGCGATGTGTCCGTCCACAGGGCCCCGTGTTGATCCACACTCTGTGTCAGTATGCAGTGCAGGTGGCCTGTGGGATGGCCTATCTGGAGCAGAGGAGGTTCATCCACAGGGACCTAGCAGCCAGGTGGGACATAGAAAGCTCTTTCAGATGGATTTAATACATTTTATTAGCTGAGAAAAGGTTGCAGCCTATTTTTAATAGGGTGTTTTATCCACATTCTTTGCGAAACCTATTTCTCTTTCAGGATTTTTTTACTGGTATGTAAAATTATTTATATTGCTTCTCCTCCACCCAGAAGTTTACAGGCCGTTACAGGGAGACTGGGCCCAAAAGCAAGATGACTCACTCATTGGCTGGCTGCACTGGGTGGTCTAAGCTCTTGGCCGTGCCCAAATTAGTCACTTTCACTTAACTGTTGACACAATGTAAATGCTTTAGAAAGCCTTAATGGCTGGTAAAAATGAGTCACTTTCCTAGTTACAGCTTTGATACGATGGTAAATGTCTCCACACGGCTGTTAACAGTGTGCCAGACTCTGAGGAGATTTCTCAATTTGTTTTCCTGTAAGTGCTGGAACTTTAAAATGAAGAGCCTGCTTATTATATAACCAAGCAGATGTTAAATTTTGCCTATAACCCTCATTTACATGATGCCAACAGTGATAACTTGTATTAAGTGTGAAGTAGTAGGTCTGTGTTCAGACATTGCCATGTACAACGTGTGAAGTGTGTTGTTGAAAGGCACATGGACTGTATTTGGTGGTTGGATCACAGTTTGTACTTCTGTCAAGATTTAATGTTACAGCTTCCTCTTCTTTGTGGATCTGGTTTACTGAACCTCTTAAATGTCTGTCTTCTGTTAGGGGTGTAAATACTGAAACCATACTGAAATTAAAACTTTGTGTTACATCAACTTCAGTTTTATGTCTGACTCAAATGGATTACATCATCCTCAAATAACTGGATTGAAGATGCAGAGCACACTGTTCATTATTTCACTCTGTGTCTTTAGGAACATCCTGCTGGCCTCGGCCCACAGAGTGAAGATTGGTGACTTTGGCCTGATGAGGGCGCTGCCGAACAACCACGAGCATTATGTCATGCAGGAGCATCGAAAGGTCCCATTTGCATGGTGGGTGGACCGCGAGAGCAGCTCAGTAAGCAAAGCTGTGCTGGGATGCAGTCCAGGGTTGGATATGTGTGGTTTCAGAGGTTAGGTGGGACCTGATTTATTTTATTGCGGAAAGCTTCCACAAAGAATTTTGATTGGTCACAGCTGCATTCCAGCCATGCTGATGACTCAATTGAAACAATGCTTGTTGGGTATTTGGTTGTTTTTTTTTTTTTTACTTATTACCCTGCCAGACTGTGAGTCAGCCCAGCAGCAAGTAGCAGCTAGCAAAGCATCTTAATTTCTACAGTTTTCATGCTTCTTCATGTATAATTTTAAGCGCAAGTTTCCAGGGTGCACCCATTTAAAGCATAACTTGTGGACAAACTTGTGGATGACGGATGACGTGTACATTCCATGCTGATGTTTGTGTTGCGTTCACTTGCAGGTGCGCCCCTGAGAGTCTGAAGACCCGCACATTCTCCCATGCCACAGACACATGGATGTTTGGAGTCACTCTCTGGGAGATGTTCACACATGGCCAGGAGCCTTGGCTGGGTCTTAATGGGAGCCAGGTAAACACACACACATAATATATATTTACATATACAATACCTATACAAAAATTTTTTGAGTCTGATACATTTTTCATTTCTCTTCTCTCCTCCTCTGTCTTTTACTTTTTTCTTCCTGGAAAAAACCCCACTAGATCCTGCACAAGATTGATAAAGAAGGTGAACACCTCCCTAAGCCTGAAGACTGTCCACAGGACATCTATAACGTCATGCTGCAGTGTTGGGCTCAGAAACCAGACGATAGACCCACGTTTGTCGCCCTGCGTGAGTTCCTGCTCGAGGTAGGAGGGCTGTCAAATGTGCAGCCACAGGAGTCCGTCCACAGTGTTAAGTAGCTTTATGTTTAACTATTAGGGATACTGTCATTCAGAAACTCTCAAAGTCCACAAAGACACTTGATGCTACTCTTGCTGTATAAGGTGCAGGGAGCCCAGTGTTCCACGAGAGATCTATCATCTAATAAATGGATTTTTAGCTCCACCTGGTGGAGTGAAACTGAAACATGTACACAGCCATTGACAACCAGCTTACAAGACAACTCATTCATAAAAGTCTGAAATGTTCCAAATTTTTAAATTTCTGATGGGTTTTTTTTTGTATTTTTGTGTGTTTTTCAGACCATGCCCACAGACATGTGTGCTCTGCAGGACTTTGATGAGCCCGACAAACTCCACATCCAGGTCAATGATGTCATCACCATCATAGAAGGGAGGTGGGTGTTAATGAATGTTTCAGATATCGTTTAAAGGGTCTACAAGTCTTTCCCAGTTATTTTTGTGATGACTTTAGAAGCTCATCAAGGCTCACTGACAAAAACGTGATTAGATTTTTATTAAAGGAGATAGATGTAACATTTAAGCACCAAGTCCTGTGTAGAGGTGTTGTGCTATTGAAGCACAAGTGTGTATGGGAGCATCAGAAATGGTGACTGAAAATCATGAAGCTGTTTCCATGTTGGGAGTTGAGCCAGAGCCGCCTGGGTGAAGTCAAGTACCTTAACAGCTGGACCATATGTGTTCTTTACTTTATAAACACTGCAGTTTATCTTGTGACGCATTATTTAATATGAGGTCAAATGATTTAAGGTGGATTTTACCACATTTTTTAGCCACACTTAAAAAAAGTTGTGAGAGTAAAAGTAAGAAATTGTAAAATAATTAATCCTAAAAGGTTACAAATACACCTTTAAGCAAAATGCTTTGCATTTCAATTATGAAATTTGTTAAATATCCAGAAGAAAAATTGAGTGTGTCATGCTCCTGAAGATGACTCTCCATGCAGACAACTGTGGTTCATTCTGCTTCACTGTCAGTATTTCTGCCTTTCAGGGCAGAGAACTACTGGTGGCGAGGTCAGAACAAGCGGACCCTTAAAGTCGGACAGTTCCCTAGAAATGTAGTGACATCGGTGGCTGGTTTGTCAGCTCATGACATCAGCCGTCCGCTCAAGAACAGCTTCATCCACACAGGCCACGGAGACGCCAACCCTCATCGCTGCTGGGGTTACCCCGACAGGATTGACGAGTACGGATCAGTTTCTTTCTTTTAGCTTTCAGTCTAATGTGAATTCAGTATCAAAATGTACCCACAGACGTTTTTACATGGTTTAAAGTTGTTTTTATCCTTTTATAAATGTGTGTTATAAAGATGCTCTCTGTTGTAAGTTAGAGGTTAGATGTCTTTCTAATTGTTTTTTAGCTGAGGTGTAGTCATAAACTCTTAACAACAGATGGCAGTAGCACAAT
>JAPZDY010000004.1:5900954-5919128 GCA_029783645.1 Ctenochaetus hawaiiensis | reverse complement strand
AAAAAATCTTTCTGTGTTATATTTTTCTGTGTAAATATCCCATGTTACAACGTGAACATCTGCAGCTTATAGACAAGCACGGCCTATATATGTACAAAATCTTTTTTCTTTTTAAATTTAGTGGGTGCGGCTTATATTCAGGTGCGCTCAATAGTCTGAAAATTAGGGTACTTACTGTTATTTTTGCCACAACTTGATAACATTTTAAATGCTTTGTTGTTTTTGTGCTCCATAGTATCAAAACTTTATATAAATGAATAACAGTCAAGAAGTTAATGTTCCAAGAATGAAATAAATAGTTGCATACAAAGTCAGGAGAAAATAAAAATAATCTCATGTCACAATATAAGAAAGGAGGGCGAACTGAGTTTATAAAACTAAACTTCAGACAAAGTAAGAGCAACAAACATCTCATTGTTATAGGCCCTTTAAAAAAAGAAGCAATGACGTGCACCATTATGTTGCAGCTGCAATTACTAACAGAGAACCAGAGTTCTCAGTGGCAAACACTGCTGTGCTGCAGGGGGGTCCTCAGAGATCCAGCTCATCCCATCCATTATCCATTATACAGGCCATAACTGCAAAAAGGTAGTCATTTAAAGTTTCTCCTTGTCATTTTTACTTTATGGGCTCATATCATATGATAAGATGATAACTTTATTAGACCTAAAGGGAAAATCAGGTCAGGTCTGTAATGAGCCGGCTATAAATAAAAAACCATATAGACACTGTGATGTGTCTAAAGCAGTGTTCAGCACCCTCTTAGCTGCCTGTGGTTTGAGCCCACTGTGGCAGGATGAAAGATGTGTTTGGATGGCAATGGACACAAGGGAACACTTGAGTGCCCCTTAACAGTGGCTGCAAAGTTTAGAGGATAAAGAAAAATGCAATCCAAAGGTTTCAAATTCAATCTGAGCAACAGCAGTGTGTTTGAGCAAGACGCTGAGCTTGTATTAAGACTGAAATAATGTCACAATTATGCTTACTGGCGCTTCAATTCAGCTCGCCTGAAGGAGTGAAAAAAGATGAATTCTGCAGTTCTCTCCTATACAGTCCCTGACCCTGGGACTGTGTTTTTGGTGTCTCATTTCATCTCTTCTCCCTCGCTAACTCCTAGCTTATTTAAACAATTGTTCTCATATTTGTTTGAGATGGCATTTAGGTGTTTAATTTTTAGTGAATTTTAAATTGCATTTTACCAGATGATGCCAATCTTTCTTGTTTCATGAACATTGCCTGAGTTTTAATGTTCTTGTTGGCACCTTTCTGATCCCAGACCCTGATCTATCCATGGCTGATGCTTGACTAGCTAAGTTTGCTTTAGCCTGGTGGCTAGGCTAGTTGGATGTGCTTAATCCCACACTAACAGATTGAGTGTATTAAACACTCTGCCTCAATGGCTTTATCAGCAGCGCCTGACCCGGGTCATTAGAAAGGAGGTTCGTGGTAACATCTAGCCCCTTTGTAAAGACTGTCGGGTCTTTGCAGACGGAGTGTCTAAGCCTTACTCAGAGCTAGAAATACTGGAAAATCTCTTGGTGATAGTGTGTGATAACCGATCCTCTGGTACATCACTTTTTGATGATCCTGCTCCACTCCCCTTCCACATATCCCATGTATCGGGGTGCTTGCAGATGTGGGAGAAAACAAGTCCTCAAACACGGAGACCTGTGGATGATATTTAGCTTCAGAACCAGTTCCAGGTTTTGAGAGGCAGTGCACCTCTGAGCCTTCCCAGTTTACCTCTCCTGCTTGTCCCAACAACCCCTGCCTGCCAGCTGACGCCTCACTGAACATGAAAATGTCAAGTGCTACAAGATAACTCAAGCTTGTATGTCCAGTCGCTGCTGTGCCCTCACAGTTGAGATCTGCCTGTTTTTGTTCAATCAGCATACCAGCATTTACTAAATTTGGAATATAATTTTTGCCCTTTGTGCATTGATGCAGAATCTTTCATCCCCACAATTAATGAACAGAAATGAGTTAGTAATGATAAAATCAACAACAATGTAAATAAACTTTTTGTTCTAACACCATTAGACTTGCTTTCAACACAATGATGAGATTCTGTTTGATGCTTAAAGACTGTATTGGCTTAAATGGACCTGTTCTTCAGGTTTAGATCTTTTCATATATTTTGGCAACTTGACTTCTGAAGACGTCAGTATTTTCTGTTGAGTTCCACTGCTGTTGGATCCATACATGCTCACACATGACACCATCATGCCTACCATTCCTATGCAGATGATGCACAGCTGTTATTCTCACTTTCCTTTGACAGCTGCAGTCCTGTAAATGAGCTCGTCAGGTGTGTAGATGACATCATCCGCTGGATGTTGAATTACTTTCTACAACTTCAAAAATAAACTGATATTCTGAAAGTAGGCTCAAAAATACAAAGGCAGGCTCATGTATCTGTTATCATCATTTTCTCTAAAGCACAATGAGTCAAATCAGAAACCTGGGTGTTTTTATTGATGCCAGTCTTAACTTACAGTAATACTGTATATAATGCCTGTTAGAAAAACAGCCTGTTACCATTAAAAAAAAAATCAAACTTGAGAGCTTTCTGTTTAAGTATGCTTTAAAAAATTGGTCCATTGGTCCAGAATAGATTACTGTAATGCTGTTTTCCCAGGACTTGACCTGACTCCAACTCATTCAAAATGCTGCAGCCAAAGTGCTTCCTGAGACAATTACAATACAAAATTGCACCTTTACTGAAAACACACACTGGTGGCTGGTCCAGTATAGAGTCAGTTTCAAGACATAACTGCCTGTTTACAAGGCCCTGAACGGTAGGACTCCTATAAATATCCAGCCTGCTCACCGGCTCTAAACCAATCACTTCCCTTAGATCATGAGGCATGAGTCTCCTGAACACACCTGGAATTACAGCTTAATCAACTGGAGGTGTGTTTGGTCACTGTGGTGCCGTTCACTGCAACAAACTGCCTGATGACCATAAAGCTGCAGCTACTGTGCCTTCTTTTAAAAGCTGTCTGAAGACACTACTCTTCTTTTAGGCTTTTGGTAGACAGTGTGTATGTGTGTGTGTGGGCATGAGTGTGTCTGTTGTAGTCCATGTGTAATTGAGCAGTTTATGAAAAAAACTTTTTTATGTATGTGTTGTAACGGTGGCTAAGAGGTTATTTTTATCCATGTTATGTGAAGTATTTTCTATTTGTGTTTCGATCTCCAGTTCGATGTCCGGTTTTCTGTTTTTAGTGTAAAGCACATTAAGTTTCTCTGTGTATGCAATGTGCCATACAGCCAAAACTGACTTGACTCGAAAACGTTGTTTTCTGTCTCTGTGCAGGTGGAGCAGCTGTTCTGTTTGGGTCTGAGGAGCAGGTCTGAGTGTCTGAAGCTGCTGGAGATGTGTGACTGGAACCTGGAGGTGGCCAGCACTCACATGTTAGATAACTATGGATCCACAACCAGACAGAGGTACTGTGTGCTGTAGCCTGGTTTCCTCAACTGTGGCTCATGAATTCCCATTACTCTTATTTTACCGGCCATAAATTACTGTCCATCCATCCAAGTTACCTAAAACTTCACTGCTGTCACTTCATATGATGCATCCAGAGCCTCCAGTCTACATTTAAAACTTGGTCCAGAAACTTACTCTTGCGTCTGTGACATTTTGTCTGTCACTGTGACAGTAATGCTCATTAAATGCATATTTAATTGATTTCAGTCACTGATGACCTCCACATGCTCATTCAAGGTCAATTTATGCTTATGTGTCTGTGGAAAACATACCATTAAAATTTAACTTACTTAACTTCTCAAGATTTTCTCTCCTTCAATGAATGAAGTGGAAAATTTAGTAGAAGACATATTTAAAGTTTGGAGATGTGCAGAGGTACAGTACAGTGAGAATGTAGATGTGCTCAAATACTCAGGCTAACTTTTTTCATATTTGGCTGATAGATTGAAAAACTCTTAGGTTTTGATGATCTTTTTCATGGATAAAACATGGATAAATATATATTAGAAAATTGGTTTGAACAATTTAATGTGTAACCCAGAAGTGGAAGTCTCTCTTGCGAGGCAATGTAAATATCGTTCAAGTTAATTTAGGAGGATTTATCATTTCATGATTTTCTCCATCTGATCTAAAGCCTCTTTCTATTTGCAGACGATGACAGGGATCTCAAGCTCTGACTGAAACTTCATCCTCAGTAAAACATCATCAGAGGAGGTGAATCTGCTCCTGACCCTTTGCGTTTATACTTCAGACACAACCTCCAATCAGAGGACAGTAATTTGATCATGGAAGAGTCAAGCAAATTTTCACTGAACTCACACAAAATACCAATCCTCATTATGGCTCCATTCATGCTTAACATGGACAAAGGAATTCAGCCTGGGGGCAAAAAGAAGCCTTTGGGTCATATTTTAACTTTGATCTGAAAGACATATGATTGTTGCACTTATGAAGAAATTGCAGGCTGCCATCTACCTTCACTTTAAAGTTGTTCAAAGACAAAAATGACACGATGTACTTTCAATTTCATGTGGTTCTATTATGTTCCTATTATGTGTCATCCTAACATCCCCACAGTGTCAGGGATACTGCATGCTACAGTACTTTGTCAGATCCACTGCCGCAATTACACTGTTGACCAGCTGCACAGAGATACTTTAGTCTTTAAGGCATCAGTAAGCCAGTTTGAGTCTGAAAAGGCCCAAATACAATAAATAGCACAACAAACACTTCAAGGTCAATACTTTGCCATGAGGTTATTTTATTTTATCAGAAAATGCCAAGAACTTGTTCAGTTTCACTGAAAACTGATTTCTTACATTACAAACGGTGTAAGAATTTAACACAAATAGTGTACAGTGTATGAACCCATAGTTCATTAAAAGCCAGTCTCCTGTGTTGGCGACTGTAACGCCACTGAAAAGCAGCTGCTTTAGAGGAGTATTTTGAGAAAAATCATATTGTATCTCCTCCATGTGAAAGCACAACGGACTGCAAAGTTTATATGCCCTTGATCTTCAGGTCAGATTATACAACAAATAGTTTGGCCTGTTGACAGATCCTAAGAGGGGAGAGGATATGATCATGCTGCTGAAAGCCCGTGGAGTCAAGAAAAAAAAAAATTCATAAAAAAATCTGATGCAAAAGACTCCTCCTCTATGAAAAATGCTCTTATCCTTAATAATTTCAGTAATATATTTAACAATTTGGCAAAGGATGTAATTAGCAGTCAAATGTCAAACAGGTCCAGATCTTATGGAAGCAGAGGATCAGCAGCAGTTTGTCAAAGACTTACTTATCGTAAAAACCTTTAAAACTGTCTAATTTATATTTCAAAGGGTATAAGTAATATTTCCTTTATAAAGAGACTTTAATGTACTTGTGAACAAAATATTGATAAATTACTTTAATATATTTTCAAAAAAATCCTCAAAGACAAGAGAAGACTGTTATGTCCATTACTGGGATGGCAATTTTTTCTGTTGTTCTTATACATCACATTTGATTACAGATCAGTGACGATTAGGACCAATCTCTTCTGATTGGTTAGTTTATAGCTTTTGTCTGACAAAATCTCATTGGTCGGACAAGAGCTGGTGGTGTTTTTTTTAAGGGGAAAAGCTCTTCTATGGCCTTTTCCCATGTAAACCACACCATGCATAAGAGGCTAATTTGTGTATATTTTTCAATCATTGACCTATTGATTGGTTGAAAGGTAGGTAGAATGTCATCCCAGAATTTTCTTGGGTTGACTACAGCCCTCATGACTATTGCAAGAAAAAAAAAAAAGGGCCACCCAGTTGGTGAAAACTTTCTACACCCGCTAGATATTGTCTTATCCTTCCCCTCTGGGCACTTTGCCCACACAGCTCCTGTGCATCAGCTTAAAACTCCTGCCAGCTTGGTATTTTCTGCATGCGCCTTGACTACGTTGGCAGCTAATAACAGCCACGTTGTGAAATTTTCCCCCCAAGGCACACATCCTTTCCTGTAATCATCACTTAAAACCACAGCTGTGATATTTTGGTCAGCAGCTTTAGGCGCAGTAATGTAAAAACTGAGAGGATGTGTCAGCTCCGTGGGAACTCACTCTCTGCTGGACTGGGACAATGGATCCTCTGACCAGGTTTTGTCACACTGGAGTCTTTAACCAGGCGTGGTTTACAACTTAAGTTAACATAGAGAGCTTTTGGGCCTGTCCTACTTGTGTTCTCCCATTTTATCCCGGATGTGAGGACTCTTCTAAAAAAGAGGACAATAAAAATCATTCCACATGCTTTGACTTTTAAAAACTCACTTATTATAAAACTTACTTATTATATGATCAACCAAATGTCAAAAACAATGAGTCAGTTTGTGGTGAACACAAATGATCCCCACGGTGCTTCTCTCCATGGAAAAAACAAACCCTTTTTTGCCAACCGGTTGCATCTATTTGAATTACAATAAAAATGTCTAAGTCCACATGTAGACGGTGACTTTTCTCAGAACCAGCCAGCCCCTCCATATGTTCACATACAGCCCGGTATGTGACAGCTCTGAACACAATCTGTTTGGGCCGAAACTTCAAATGGCCTCTGGAAAAAAAAAAAAAAAAAAAAAGGAAGCGTATATGGAACCACAACCAGCCTGCAATCTGCCTGGGCACATTAAAAGACTTTTTTTCTTAAAAAAAAAAAAAAAAAAAAAAGGACGTGTTTGGAATACATTTGTAAAGGGTATAAAGCTTTCTCCTGTGTGCAATAAGGCTGCTGTGGAACCTGTAACCTCTCAGTCTGTTCATCCGTCAGTGCCATCCAGTTGTGTAAAAAGAGCTTTCATCTCTGTCATGATGCATCCTTGTCACTGGGTGCAAAAAAAAAAAAAAAGAAGAAGAAGAAACACTGTTTTCAGTTTTGAAATGTTTGGTGGCTCAGTTCACCCCCCCTCCCTTAGAGACTGATCCAGAGTCTGTTTTGCCATTTCCCCCCTCTGATGTGTTGTGGTAAAGCTGATTGTTAACCAGCGCGTAAGAACGGCTTGCTGTGATCGGTGCCTCCACAGTCTGTTCATGTGTTGTTTGTCTTTTATACCAAGCTGCTGTAGTTGTACTGAAGGACTTAAGTGAACCTCGTGGTGTTAATGATCAACCTAAAGCAACGTTCTCCTGTTGTGGTGTTGAGACTCTGATGTTAGAAAACTGTTCAGTTCTGTTTAGTCTTTGTTTGCCAGACCTGAGACCTTTTATTTCATGTCATCTGTATTGTTTTTGTGCTGTTTCTCCTTCAATCCAAATTGCCATTTCTTCCTCATTTACTGTTTATGTTTTTGCCTCCCAGAATGTGTTCTATTTGAAATGCCTCCTGTACAGTTGGTTTTCATTGTTTATCCCCGCCTGGGTTGATGGAAATGTATAAGAGAAGTTCATGCTGCCGAATTTATAAATGTATTTTTTATTAAAGAATTAATTATTTTTTAACTCCTCTGTTTATTGAGCTTTTTTTATTCTGTCCTTTAAATTGTTGTCATTATGTCGTGTTTGGCAATGTGTTCTGATGACAAACCCAACGACCCTGTCAGATTAAAAAACATATTTTGAATGTTTTATTTAACATGTCCTGTTATGGTTAAAAAACTAGTTCCAAACCTGAAGCCTGTGTTGACATCCATAATATAACCTTGTTGTCCTCTGTTGCTACCTATGGCACCTGAACTCAAACTTCCTTAGATAGTTTGGGTGAAAGCTTTAAGGTCTTACAATGATCACAGGCTTAAAATGAAAAAAAAAAACAACATACATATAATTTATATGTAGATGTGCGAGCACATAAAATGGTGTCAAGTTAAAGTAGTCACAGTCTGGATGTCTGCTCACAACCATTTCACAACTAAATGATTTGACAAAATTCTGTTTTGACAAAAAACAAAGACAACTGCATTTGCATTTTGTTACAGCAATTACATGTTTATATAGTTTGTAAGAGAGTTATTATTTGATGTGGAAACATTGTCTTCATCTGGCTGTATGCCTCGTGGTTATTGTTAATTTTTTTGATCGAGGACAAAAACAGTACCAGTGCTGATTAACAGCTAATTATTAGAATGAGATTAATACTGCATCAACATTTATTAACAATATATGAATTTTAATGTGCACTTATTTAAGTATTAATTAACAAGAACTGTAAAATTTCTAGAGTGGAAACCCTTGTGTTTCCATGATGCTTAACAGGTTTTAAGTTATACTTGTTATCATATCTGTAATATGCTAAAACAATTAGTAAACTAATAGATTAGTCACTTGATGGAAAATTAATCGACAATCATTTTTTTGTGTGATCGATTTAATTGATTTAAATCATAATCAAACTGCAAAACAAAAAAATCAATAGCCAAAGCGATGAAGCTTGTCCTTAAGCTCAGCATCCCTTAGAGCTAAAAGCCAGTGCAATGGCAGTGTTAACCTGCTAATGTGAGGACAGTACAGTGTAGCATGCTAACACTGAGGCTGATGAGAATGTTATTAGCTTTGGAAGATGAACCCAAGTATTGGACACAAGATGAGGGAGCAAGGTGAAAATATGGATCATCGGAGTGACAACAATTTATCCTGGGGGGACACCAATGTCCAAACCAAATTTCACCCCAAATCATCCAACAGTTTTCTAAAGCAAAAACAACAACCACTAAACAAGAGGTCAGCACTAAAATCAATAGGATTCATCCCCTGGAGACCCTGAGCTGCTGGACTGATGGACAAGCATTGAGACCCCAGATTTTTTTTACCAAGGAGTCTAAAAGTGACAAACATTTCATAAATTCAACCTCTTACATAAAGATTTGCTGTCTGTCTGTGTTTTGATGTTTATGACTGTTACTTAATTATTTTCATCCAGAATCCAACAACAACAACAAAACATGCAGATAAAAAATGTCACCTTGTTATCAGAAAGCTTGAGATAGCTACTTTTACTTTTTTTTATTAATTTTACAGACATTTAATGTTTTTAAACAAATGAAAATTGTTGCTAACAGCAACTCTTAATGTGCACATACATCCAGCTGTACTTCTCCTTTTGGTGGACTGTTATGCAATGATTAACTTTATCAGCAGTCTTCCAGCCTCGTTCCAGCGGCCCTCATGGCCCTGGTCCGTGTGTGATGTGACAGATCAATCGGAATCAATTGGGCTGTGTTTGTGTTTGTGATCATCGACGTTCCGACAATGTGAGACCTTGATCCCTGTGAGAAAATGAAGCCCAGACCTCACATGTGTTGACAGTATTGATCCTGGCAGCTCACACACAGACCTATCAATTGACCTCATATTGTTTTTTTTTTTCATATTATCTGCTGCAACAGCAAGCACACTACGGGTCACAGTTCATGAATTGTTTCAGATGTGCTCATTAAATGAGCTCAACATGGACTCATTAGTTTATTGATGACACAGTTGGAATCCTAATGATGAAAAATGTCTTTGGATCAATGAAACATAAGACTTTATTACAGAATAAAAAGGGACAATGTGGTCAAATGTGGAACTACTTGGTGAAAATTTTAAAAGATGGCAAAGACAGAGGGACCACTGAACCTTCAGTTAAATACAAATTGTTGATTTTTTTTTGTTCCTTTCCCCGCTGTTTATTTTCCTCATCTTTATTTTCTTTACACACACACATCCTGCTTTACTGCTGGACCTGAGGAGCGTCTGCTTACTAACGAGAGACCCAGCAGACCCTTCATTCATCTTAGCTTTATGTTTCGTCCGTGTACAGTATCATTACTCAGTCCCTGAGCAAATTATTTATGTCTGTTGTTCCAGTTGTTTTGGGCACTGGAGCAATGGGCTCACAGGAATCTCCAGAGAAACTATTACGGTTTTCACCGAACAGAAAAGGGTAAATAAAGAAAGAAGAGAGACAAAGCAAAAGCAGGAGGCAAGCTGCAGAGACAGCGCAGGGGTGCAGATAAGAGCGCACCCTGTGCCGCCTGGAAGAGAGATATGCTGGCATATATATTTATATATGTGTGTTCATGTCTGCGGTTTGCTTTATAGAATATGATTTCGGCATTGTCCTGTGCTCTTTTTTCATTTTTTTCTTCTTTTTTATTTTCTAAGGAAGGTATATTTTTCCCAGACTCTTTCCTTTTCCTTTCTCACCATCTTCTTTGTTGTTCTGACTCGAAACTTTGGCTCAGAGTGAAGCATATAGCGCAGGAACCTTCAGTGTACGATGGAGCAGGGAGAGACGGAGTGATGACAGGGTGACGGTGGAGAGGAGAAGACACGGGAGAGACATCTGAGGAGCCCGAGATGAGAAAGAGAAGAGGAAAATCACAAAAGGGGGGGGGGTCGATGACTGGACTGAGAGGGAGGTGGTGCTGTGCTACACCACACAGATCTACTTCATCTTTCCTTCACTTCCTCTCTCTCTGCCTTCTGCTTTTCTACCTCTATCAATATAAAAAAATCAGTGTCATAAACAACATTTCTATTTAATGTGTCTCCATGCAGTTAGTGCTGAGCAATAAGGCGGAAATTTATATCACAATTTTAATATTTTTTCTCGTTTGTGTATGAAGGAGTACCTGTAAAAATTCTGATTGATGTAAAATCCAATGAACTGTGTTCCACTTTTATGTTTGAAGTCAGACAAATTCATTCTAATCCGTAAAAAAACTTTTAACTTCTTGTTTTAGTTTTTAATTACAACTTGCCGAAGGTGAGTGATAAGAAAGTAGGAATACCCTATTTCTGCACTTAAGTGGACTTTTCAGGGAGCTTTTTTCTTTGTTTCTCCACATATGAACACAAATAGTGGTACTTTCTAATCCTAACATAATTTATAACAGGCTCATTACTTAGGTTTAATCATTTGAGAGACATTATTGCTCTTTTTTTTTTTGCTATGGATCATTTATCACTATGTTTCCAACTTTAATTTTGATTTTCACCATAACTGGATACGAGTCAATTCCTGTGTGTATCTATGCATGGCACACATGACAGAAGTAACATGATAAAACAACATATAAGATGTATCAGGATGAGACAGCTGTGAGGGGAATTCAACTGCTGAGAAGAGGCGTCTTGTGAATGTGACGTCTGTGACAAACAGGAAGAACGAGTGAAGACATGGATGAAAGTTTACCAGCCAACACTGCAATCGTCAACGAGGGAGCATAATGTTTGCTTTTGAGTTCTGTTGCTCATATTATAAAGTTATTGCATACTAGAGCAAAGTTCATGTCCATTATTTTCAGTTATTTTATCATTACATTTGAATTTAGAATGGTTTTCAAATTACCTCAATGATACGTCAGGCTCAGTTAGCGTTGCACACAAATAGCTGGTGCAAATGTCCTTCAGACAGCTATTTTTAATTTATACTTCAAGTTCAGAATCTGTGCTTTTTTACTTCCACTTGAGTCAAGAAGTTGATTCAGTTGATTCTTTTACTCGAGTAAGAAATGTGTGTACCTTTACTACCTCTATAATTAGCAACTGGCTTTGGATCATGACTTTATACTGCATTTTTGAACACAATGTTATACTATGATTACATTGTCAGTAAAAGGCTCCACTGTTTTCTTACACATTATTTTAGGAACTATGCATCTTAAGTAGCATTTTATGCTGTCCATCAACCTGGTTATAGTCAGAGTTGCTGTAGCTGAGAAGTATGATGCCACCTAGAGGTTGGTGGAATCATTGCATAACCTCACAGGAGTCATAAAACATGAAAAATACACCCTATGCATCTCACACCCCCAGTCACCCCAGGCACACGGGGAAAGCAGGTGCATGTTGCAAAGGTGGTGTTATATGTAACAATGCTGACACTCCTATCCGCCTTTAAACAATCCAATAAGCATTGATCCTGAAAAGGAGTCTGACATGTCGAATAGATAGATACTGCTGCCGTGCATATGTTCTCATCACTCACCCTGCTGAGCAGAGCTGTAAACATGCCACATGTAGAGTGCACGCAGAGCAATGTGGAAGGGTCTTAACCTTCCTGAGTACAAGTGTGGAAGACACAGCACATTCACAGAACCAACTGGTGAGACGCTTCTTAGACAAGGTTCAAAACAAACTTGTGGTTATGTGGCATGAAGCGCAACCACTGGATTACCAAGGTACTAAGTTAAGAAGCTATAGCTTAGCAGCGCGTCTATCAGGCTACTTTGGTACAGAAGTGAACACAACAGTTTGAACCAGCAACCAAGCAAAGTATGACTAAAGTCATGACTTTCAAAAGCAGCCATTATAAATCATTGTGCTCACGGCTAAAGGCAGCCCTTTGTTCACTGTCCCTGTGTGCTTGTTTTAATTACAGAATTATCTAACCTTTATGCACAAATGAAGTCATATTTCATTCTTCAACTCCACCTCTATAGCTATTTATTACCTTGATTTAATAGGTGATGTCCAAACTCCCCCCTTATAACCTTTAACATGAACTTATACTGAAGTTAATGTACTGTGAGGTTTTAAAAAAATCATTCTATGTTTTTATCACATAAATGCTGTGGATTATGTCCAACCATTTGACACTGTGAGAAATTAAACATTAGTTGTAAAATGTTTAAGGAGGGGGGCTTTTACTGCCTTTATGATGTCCACACTTATTGCACAGAGCAGGTGCATGTGTACAAAATTAAAGAGCGGTGGTTTATGAGTGAAAAAAGACTGGCAGAAACATATTGCAGCATGAAAAATACAACATATCATGTCGTTAAACTGAAGCCTGACAAAACACTAATTCATTAGCATAAACCTTATATTTCTTTTGTATTAAAAGCCCTCAAAACTTAAGAGAAATTCAAAACGATATGCTGTCATTAATATGTTAACATATACTGTACAAACTCTGACAAACTCATTGAGCCTACACAAAACAATTACAAGAAATGCATTAGAGAAACAATCATGCAGACGCAACTTTAGGCATTTGACAGCTAAGTTATATGCATAGATACAGCTCCTATAGAGTAATAAGAGAAAACTAGTTTAAATAAAGATCTAAGTAATGACTCGAAACCTCAGAGATTTGGATGCATGCAATGAGCTGTGGAGAGACAAACACAGGAAGCAACAATAAGTTGACACTGAGTACAAACACAAATCCCCAGTAATTTCAAAGTTGGAGAAAGATGGTGGGAGATGAACCTCAAGCCCCTACGTGGTTGAGCCTTTCATGGAGGAAGGAGGGGTCTCTTTTATCTCTCTGACTCTGGCTGTCTCCCTCTGGATCGCTGCACTTAAAACTGCACAGGTTCTGCTCTCTAGTTGTTCATCTGATGGGAAGACATCCAAGTGAATCCCATCCAGGTTTATTCCCTCAGTAACCAGCCTTTTCCCCAGTACAGTAATTACTGTGATACCAGTTTAAACTTCTCTAATAGCCCCCCATCCAAATCTGTCTCACTTTTCTGCTCTTAAAGCTGTACTATGTCACATTTAAAGCTCACTAAATAAAGTTTTTAAACCAAAAATTATCAGTCAGAATGAAAATTTCCTCCAAATTTTCTTCCAGTCTTCCTAGCATTCAGTGTGTCTCATTAAAAAGCATTGTGTGTATTCTTGAGCCCGCACAAACACTGAATACATTTTCTTCCTTATAAAACGTTTGCAATGTCATTTTTTTTTCATATTTCAAAATCTTCATTGTTCATTCATTCATTACATCAATGCTTGCCAGCCAAACACTCTGGTTTTCTTGTGTTTTTGTTTTTCTGGAACATTTCTTGAAATGTTATTGCCGTTAATAACCAGGAAAACAGTGCGAAACTGTTGTCTGGATTGTTTATTATATTACCTGTGACCACACTCACATAGACGTGCATTCCGGTGTGCATTAAAGCGTAATATACCCACCAAATGGAACTCGAGCATCGAAACACGGATCCACAGTATGGAGGTCAAAAACTCCACCGAGAAGAGAGAAAGAAATCACTGAAGAACTAACATCTGCTTTACAACAGCAACCCAAGGGACTCTAATAAGATGGCCACAGTCTGGCTAAGGGACATGTTTGTTTGTAACATATTTAAATCTGTAGTTAGTCATGAAGTTGTTGATCACCATAATTACTATTATTATAATTCTACGCAACAAATAAAAGCAGACAATGATGGACTGAACCTATGTTTAAAAAAATGTTACAGGACATTCAAGTATTTATGGTTCTCAGGTAACTGAATAACGAGACAATTAATCAGAGAAGCTTTGCATGAACCTTCTGCTCACAAATCCTGTACATTTTTGTTCATTTCTGATGCCTCTGACGCTCAAAAAAATTGAAACCTGAAAACAAAAGAAATAAAACAGACAGCTGACTTATGAATCAAACTGAATCACTGATGTTAATACATTTAAACATGATTTGTATTCCAGTGTTTGATGGCTGCATTCGTTTCTGTTTGTCGGCAGAAGCAGGTGAGCAAACTGATTTGTTTGGAGACTGAATCTGTGTGTGTAGAAGTGTGTGTGTGTGTGTGTGTGTGTGTGCATAAAAGGTAGCTGCAGTCCATCATCCCTTTTTCCCTTTGGCCTCTTTTATCTAAAACTTTTCACTGAAAGCCTTCTCTTTTTGTCTCTCATTACCTCTCTTCTCTGTCATCTTTCAACACTGCAAAACACACACCACGCATGCACACACACACTCACACACGCACGCATACACACAGAGTACCCTAACCAAGCACTGCCATGCAAACTGTCTGCCTTCTTATTCTTATTCATCCCTTTTATATTAGCTTGCTGTCTTTAAACATTGTGTTGTTAGACACTCAAACAATAACACAATGCTGTGATTATTACTCTAAAATATGGGAATTTTCAAGGAAAAGTTTTTTAGAAGTTTAAGAGACATGCTTAGCAGTTTTCTTACCAAGAGTTAAATGAGACGTTACATTCTGCTGTGATGTGTGAATGCTTGATATGAAGCTCCAGCCAGCAGCCGCAGTACAAAGTAAAAAGCAGAAAGATTAAATCTGTCCAATGGTTAGAAAACCTGTTTACCTAAGCCTCCAAAGCTTGCTCCTTTAAACATTACATTTTCTTAAATCTGTTAAGAAATCAAGGTGTAGAGATCTTCATGTTCCATTTACACATGTGAGAGATATCAGCATTTTCAGTCAAGAGAGTGAAAAAGTGTTCCTAAGAAAATGACACTGTGTGCAATTTAAAATCTCATCAGGCTCCAGAGTTTTAAATCCCAGTGGATGTCTTCAGTAAGTTCTTTATTTTACTCCATTTTCCAATATTTAGCATAAAACTTATAAATGGTGTTTGAAGTAGAACTGAAACTTTACTTTAACTGGTGCACTGAACTGCATCATTTTGCATGAGGGTTTCTACTTCCTGGTGATGTCTGTATGTTGTGAATAATCTATCTTTACTGTACATGGTTATGATTTTATTTCCAAATTGGCGTCCTCTACCAGACAGTTTTACTCTGTAATTTCAGCCAGCATCTACATTACCCCCCCCCCCCGGCAACAAATGATGAAATGGGATGCTTATCAGGGGGTCACATTGCAGAACCAGACACCCGACATCCCAGCTCTGCAGTCTTCATTCTGGCTGATTTGTGCTGGAACTGGTTACCTTTCCAACCCATGAGGACAAAATATTTAATCTCTTTTTTTTTTTCCGTATTTTGCTATATTAAGGGTACATCTTGCCAGAAGCAGTTCTGACCAGGCAGTAATTCAGAATTTCAATCAAGCCAAACCGCTGTGGACCCCAGAGGAAACTGAAAAGCTGAGAGACTGCAAATTAGATAGACTTCACATTCCCGCACAGACACTCTCTGGGCTTTCTGTCCTCCGCAGGAAAGCCAATCATAACGTGGACTGGGCATCTTCCATCAACAGCTACCATCAATTCAACCTCATCATCACCGAGGAAGAAGAGATTCAGACAGAAACTCTTTAAAAAAGCACAACAACAGGAATGCTTAAGACTTTAGACACGACACCCATCAGCACCTTCAGCCTCTCTTTCCCACAAACTTCTGCTCAGTTTGAATCACTTGGCAAGATGAATCATGCTGACCTCAGTAAAAGTAAAAACATAGTAAGAGCTAAACACTCTTCTGTTTGGTGATAAAGGTGATAAAGATTGTCCCCTCATCCTCTACAATTCTGCCTACGTGGTAAATGTCAGAATGGGCCATTACACAGTACTGGAGAAGCAGGACATGTGGCTTTCTGCTTTGTCTCACTTCAGCGTGTTTACTCCGTGGGTGACAGCTGCCATAATATGTCAGTTGATAACATAATATACTTTTACAGACAGAGAGGAGGCAGTATGCAGCCTGTATTTACCAAAGAGTTCTGGGATTTTTATCAACTCTTTCAGACAACTAGCTTGATAAACCTTTGATGAAAAAGAAACACTTATCATCAAAAAAGATTAAATTAACACACAGAATGCTGTTTTATTTTCACTTTTGTGCTTTTCATGGCTGTGACGGCATTTTTTACCTCAATTTGTCTTCCTCAGGTCAAGCTGAGCATGTGAGCACATCTGTGTATCAAGGAGTTGTGATGACACATATTATGCTATGAAATAAGGAATTATTTATATGTGCACGAGCACAATGTGCCAAATTACGTGTATTCATGTATTGCCATTGTGAGGTCACATGGTTATGGTTGCTGATGGTTAAGAGGGGGAAGAGTTGTGTGGTTTTTTTTAGGTACTTTCAATTGATTAATGCTAACTTTGTAAATTGGCTAAAAACTCAGTCTCTGACAACTTTCATGCAGTTACACACAATTTGAATCTTTCCCCAACCTTTTCCTAACCCTAACCCAAAATCAAATTTATTACTGTCAGCATCACAGAAAAGCCTGATAAGGCTTGAAAGCACAGAACAATAGCAACACTGTCAAAAACCTCGAAACCATTTTCAGGTTTTCATACTAATTTAAAAAAACAGAGCACAAATAGCATCTGTTAATAATGTATAAGCGTAATTCAATCTGAGCCACTCATATTCAGTGTGTTAAAATCAAATCATTCAATAACTTATATGTTAAATGTTTGTTTTTTTTATTGCAGTAGGTTAATTGTCTTTTGGTGGTTTAACTCCTCTGATGTATAAACAACCATAAAAAAAATAGATAATTTAGGCTGAACCAGCAGACTGCGTTAGATTAGACCACTCAGGTTATTTTCTATTGAAAACATAATGCTGCAACAGCACATTATGCATTTATATTTATCTTAGTTGTCATTTATCAGACAGTGCCTTTGGTTATTAGTTTAATTTAGCTGCAAAGGTATCAGAAGATGAATTGCCTTTGTAGTCTTATCGACAAATACGTGTGAAGCTCATACATAATAAATATGAAAAATGTGAAAAATTCAAAAAAGGTTCATCTATGAATTCTTTTCATCTCTTCTCTTTCTTGGCTGGTTTTCTACATCTCCTTAAACCAAGTTTGTTTGTTTGTTCTTTGGACTAAATTATCCCATGGGATCTACTATCTTAAAAATTGTGTTTAGCTACTTGTCAAGCCTCCAGATTCTCCTGAAATTCCCATTTTCGATGCTCCTCTCCCTTGTCACTCTGATTCGACATTTATGCACAAATATCACTCTTAATTCACTTGAATGCAGGACAGTACAGGGCTTTCAAATCAACAATTTTCTGGTAGATCACTTTAGCCTGGTTAGTTTTGTCTTTCATTTTAAGCTATGATGCCCGGAGATGGCAATTATGCTGATCAACCACTGACCAGTTGTTGATCAGGTGTCATTTACCATTAAACATTTCATGCAATCACCATCAACCTCTCCAAATATCTGACAATATTGTGAAAATTTCTCAGTCGTAGATCTTACAGAGTTTTGAAACATCACGCGAAATGCACTGATTGCTGAATTACACAAACACTAACAATCACAAACATAATTCTCAAAAACTTACAGTGGATTAGATTTAAAAGGAGCACAAAATGGACTGAGCAGCAGCAGAGGAAGCCACATCACAGCACAGAAACACCACTAATTAAAGCAACCCCGTCGAGCTCTGTGTGTCTGCATGCATTTATATTAGTTCCTCCTGATTATGTCCTCCAAACCGGCTGCACTTGATTGATTGATTGATTGATTGATTGATTGATTTTATTTCGGTCATGTCAGCACACTTATTCAGCATCACACATTGACAATAGATGAT
>JAPZDY010000004.1:5885567-5896883 GCA_029783645.1 Ctenochaetus hawaiiensis | reverse complement strand
TTCGTTGTTGTTCTTACTTTTCTTTTTTTAAATATCATTTCACCCCTTAAGTTGTGTCTCGTGTCTCTTTTTATGAAAAAGCTTGAAAAAGCAGTTAGAGCCAAATGGGTGACAACAAAGCATAATTATTATTTTTGGAGCTGTTTGTGTGAGTTTATGTCTGTGCTGAAAACTTGAGGGTGCACTGTGCTGCTTATCTGTGGGTGAAAGCTGGGCTGCTGAATAGTGAAATAGCTGGGGATGAGAAAAAGGTTTGTATTTAGGCATAAAAAGTGTCCTTATTACAAAAAGATTTGGAGCATATCTTTGACCCTCATTCTTGAAATTCTGACCTGGATTACATCCTTTCAGCCAATGTAGTTGCCATATTTGCAAGTTAAAATGAATCCTATGTTGTTCTATTTTGTTTTTGGTGGCTGGATAATATTAATATGATTTGTTGTCACCGAATCAAAAAAGATTTTAAATTTAACAGCATATGAGCCTCTCAGGACTATTTTGTATTTTAACAAGGTCTGTTTAGTGTTTAACATATGATAAAAAAAACTAAAAAGTACGTCATTAAACTTTTGTTTTAACATAGAATTCACACGGTTTTGCTACTTATGGACATACAACGAAAGCCCCTATGTTCTCTCCTCTGGACATCTTTGTTCACTGCTGTGTTTCTGACTGTTATATTCAGTCTGTTCAATTTTATGTGACCCTTCAGAATAGCTTTTCTAGAGAAGCTAAACGCCTTTTAAACGGCTATTGGACTTTGCCAAAGTGTCTCGTTTACAATCTTGTTTGTGATATTTATGGACAGGATCTCACACACAGCTGGGGTGAAGAGATTTAGGAACCTAAGAAGTGTGTCTATGCTTTTTGTAGATCATGTGGCTCTATTGGTTTAATCAGACCCAGACTGGGGGCAGTTTGCAGCTGAGTGTGAAGAGGCCAGGAGGAGGTTCAGCACCTATAAGTCTGAGGCCACAGTTCTCTGCAGAAAAACAGAAGATTTCAGTAAACTGATGCTCAAAAAATCTCACGTCTCCCTGGATATTGTTTAAGGAAGTCACAATGACCTGAAACAAACTGCATTACCCAGGGGGCACTACTTGATGCTCTCCTGTTACTGTTCTTGCCTCCTAGCTTTTTAGTAAGTGATAGTAACATTGCCTAAAGTGGAGTCACCACCCCAGTGGAGCTCTTCATTGCAGCCTTGATGACTTCACTGCAGCACACACCAAAGCAAGTCCAGATATCTCAAGGGGACAAGTGGACATGGAGCAGGGTGATGCAGAGGTGCTCTTTTTGTGTGACACTTTAAGTAGAAAGAAGAAAAAATATCCAGGGATTTTGTCGAGAATACAAGGCTCTACAGGTGTCCCAGCCTGATGACTGCACTGCATCACAGAGGCCAGTGCAAATGATCATTTACCTTAATAAGTAATGTGGTTAATGTGGTTTATAAATTCTACTTTGAAAATCAGCAATATCTCTCACTGTAGATATTTGTATTGTGATACATTGTAATTTGCTGATGCTGGACAGTTCAAACACAAAGGGGGAGGGGAGTTCTTGCCCTTTTTTTTCCACTTAAAGCACTGATGATGAATGTGGCTGGTACAAGAGGAGCATTTTCTTTTTTCCTTTAATTTGGTCTCTAATACCAAAGATTGGCCAATACTGTGCTTATTAAACTGCTTCTTCTTCTTGTTAAATGTGATAAGTAAGTAAGTTCTTAACAACCCCAAACGACTCTTTTGGCTGCTGTATCAGAGTAAATAAAACCCCCAAAATAAGAACGAAGCTAATAAAACATTTTGCCGCACTGCTGTGGCTGAACTTCTGTGGCCTGTTTCTGCTCTGCCATCTGTCCATTTATTTCTGTCATGAACAGAGGAATACAGAACAAAGCAGGGCTGTGCAGCCTGCAGACCAGGGCTGACCTGGGCCAACTTTCTGATGTTCAAGTACCAAGATTTTCAAAGTTCCCCTAAAAGCACCAGATAAAGCAGATTCTAGCCCTCACAAACAATTGCAGAAGAGGGCAGCAGAACAGAAAGTGGGCTACAAATGGACTGCAGAACACTTTATAATAAACAAAGGACCGGCATACAGGAGACAACGATAAATGTGAAACAATATTAGTTTGCCAAAGATAATTATCAAAGCTGCAACAACAGTAATTATAAGGTCATGATAAATGCCAATAAATAATGAACAATGACAAGATAAATGAGAAATAATCCTGACAACAAGGGAGCCATTCTCTGAGTGTGAAAAATGTTTTCCTGCTAACCTTCAAAAGTCGACATTTAATTTACTGTTTCTTTATCACAGAGGTAACAAAGGTAATGATCAGCATGAATTCACTGCAAAAATGTTGGATTCCATAAAATACCCACTAAAACTATCAAAATCACAAATGTATCTTATTTTAGTAACACCACCATCCATATGTGGCTTTAAAACTACAGTGTCTGTAGGTTCTCACAGTCAGAACCACTCTATCCTACATAGACTCATTTTTGAAAGATGCTTTTGGAAAAGCAAGGCATTAAAACAAGAAAACAGTTAGGCTGTTCCAGTGACGCAAATCTAACTAAGTCGAAGTGTTGCATGGAAGTTGGGAAATTCCTTGTGAACTTTAAAACACAAAGGCATTTCAGGCTTGGCAGCGATAGTGTGGGCGCCAGCAGTTTAAGTGTTTAAGTTTAAGTTTAAGTGCAAAAAGTAAATTTTACTTCCTGGACAGTCAAGAGGTAAAGTTTCCCCACTGGCTGTTGCTTTCAAAATGAATAGGATCAACGCAAAAGTTACTTACGGCAAGTCTAGATTTCACAATAAAGGCACAGTCTTTTATGGTTCTTGCTAGAGGGTTCAACTCTGGCTGCATTTACACAGGACTGAAGACTCATACGTCTCCCCCCACTGCCCGGTCCACCTACCACCTATCTGCAGGTAGAAATGAATAAAAGAGCAAGGAGACTTAACAGGTTATTAGAATAGCTTAAATTATCATCAGAAAATGTTGTTTTCAGATCAAACATTTTGGGATAACTTTGGCTCAGTTTAACCACGTCATGTGATCAGCTACTGAAACGTATACTTTAACACAAACATCAGTGGGAACCGCTACATTTAATATCAAGGGATATGCACGAGAGGCACTTCTACTGACAATCCACAATTTCTTACATCAACATATGTATACTAGATATATCATATACATGAACCACTTTCTGTATATCAGTGGCTTACCCAGTATTAATAATAGCTGATAGTGGTGGTTGTGCTGCAGTTATTAGGGCATCACACTGATCAGCCTCTCTGGGAGAGCTCATGCAGTGGTGCCTGAATGGATCATGACAATTCAGTCTTGGTTGTGGGACTGCCGGCATTTACCCTCATGATCCCTCCAGGGGTCTTGCAGAGGTCAGAAGAGCCTGCTCATCGACTACATGTGCTTTTTAAACTTGGAGAAGGCTTATGTCTATGTACCCCGGGGTATCTCTTAGGGGTACTGTGGGGTACCAGCGCTGTTATTGCAAGCCATCATGCTCTTGTATAACATAAGCAAATGTTTCTGCATTCTTTACAAGGAGTCGAGCACTTCCTTGGTTGGCATACAGCACCACAGGAGTATTGCCTACAGAGAGTCATTATATTGAGCTGAGGTGATGATCAGCGTCTGGTATGGGGGGGCCTCAGGATTGCATCTGTGTTTTGTTTGTGATGTGGTTTAGCTGGCCTTTTCAGACTGTGACTTCCAGTGCACACTGGGATGGTGTGCAGTAAAGTGTGAAGCAGTGATAATGAGGGTCAGCACCTCCAAGTCTGAGGCCGTGGTGCTTTGCGGAAAAATGGTGGATTGGTCTCTCCGGTATTGGAGGTCTTGTTCAAGAGTGAGGGTAAGATGGAGCAGAACAACAGGCAGATTGGTACCATGTTCCCTGATATGTGGATGCTATCTTGAACTTTTGTGATAAAGAGGATGTAGGGCCTTAAGACAATACTTCTCATTTCTAAACCAGTTAAATTATTTATTTGTCCCAAATCTCACCTTTGGTTATGAGCTTTGGGTAAAAACCACAGAACTAAAGAGAACAGAGGCAGCCAGTATGAGTTTCCTTCACCCAGTTCACTCTTAGAGATAGGAGGAGGAGCCCAGATAGCTGGAGGGAGTCTGAAGTATAGGATACTAGGATTAAAACCACTGTGCCTCCTACTACCTAACTGGGAGGAGAACATGAGGCAGACCCAGCAGGCCTCTGGAGTACACGCAGTCCATAGCTTGGGAGATAAACATGCCGGCTACCTCGCTTACCTTGCTGACAATGCAACCCTGACCTGAAAGAAGTGGAGAAAAACTGCTGAATGGATGGATAGGTGGATAGATAGTGCCTTCAGTTCCATTCTTGTATACAGGTGGCAAATTAATATTACAATAGTGGTGATCCATATTAAAGCCGGCTGTGTTGATCCCTTTTATCTTGAGAGCCCCCTGGACAGAACACACTGTCCTGTTCAATAATATAACATTTCCCCAGCTGCTTTAACAACAGAAATATTCAATTTTCTATGACAGCATTTCACATTTGGGTTAATTGTTATATTTTGTTTTACATAGACATGGGAATAGGTTAAAAAAAAAGATATGGTTTATGAGACATGTTTTTCTCAAGATGATGGGACGAGTAATTTTCTTTTGATGACCTGATGACACAAGGTTCAGGTTTTATAGAGAAGATTTTAAGGCTCCAAACTCTCTCCCTAACACGGGCATGTTATCTCCTGAATATTAAGGAGTGTACAGAACGAAGCAGATGGTAGTCGCTGAGTATATTGCTGTTTCAGATGGAATAGATTGCACAGTAGATTTTTAGTAACAACAAATAAATCCCACAAACCAAGCAACTCCCTATCCAACTCAGTTAAACAGAGCATAACAGATAGGATATGACACACTGTAAAACTCATATCTGCAATTGTTAGTCCCTTCCTCATCTGAAAAGAAAACATAATTTAACTTTATCCAACAATTACTCTCTGGGGGGAAAGTCTACAATGGCTGAGAATGAAGAACAGACCTCGGGGACTGATGCAGCACTTTAATGTTTGTTTATCTCCATCTTGCTTTATCACAGTTTGCATCACATTGTTGCAGTGGTGTTTCACCCTGGTTGCCTGCAGCACACATACAGTCGGCCAAAAATTATTGGCTGCCTGCGGCGATGTCATCGCTTCTAATTTAAAATGCCACGTTACAATTCTCACACCCGCATGTGCAAAGCAGGTGAAGTTTGATTGTTTTCTGGATTTATGGCTGTTGGTTTGCGCATTTTCTGTAGCTGATAACAACTGTGCCACAAACACACACTGTAAAAGCAGTGGTGCCTACAGATCACTAAAGCAGCCAAACTGTTCTTTGCCTCCGTTTGAAAGACTTTTGAGAACATGTACTTCATATGTTAGAATGGAAAAACACCATAAAACCGCCACAAAACTTGCAGCTCACATGAGGAATCAATAAAAGTTTAAATTTGCTCTTAATCGACACTGCCTGGATGATAAGGTTAATCAGATGTCCGTGCATGAAAAAGTGGAGCTGACAGGTATCACCCACTGTGAACCCAGCATGCTGTCATGCCCATGAGGCTCTGGAATCGATTAGTCTCTCTGTTTTACCACCCTACTCAAAACTCAATCATCTTTCTCTTACCCTATGTGTCCCTCTCTCTTTCTCTCCCCCTTGTCCCCCATCTCTGTCTCAGTGCCCCATTATTGCTGTGAGCAGCTGTCAGGGATGCCCAGGGCTGCTGGGTAAAACACTGAGCAGGGCTGACAGGAGGAGAGGAGGTGGAGAAGGCTGCAGAAGAAATGTACTGGAGTGATGAGAGCAGAGAGAGGAGTCCGGTAAAGTGGATGGAAACTGGTTCGTCTTGTGGTGGTGGAGAAATGTACCAGCACAAACACAAACCCACTGAACTCTACAGTATGTACTCAAACTATAGGTCCTATAGGTGAGATAGAGAGCTCTCTGGGAAATAAGCCTGGATGTACTTTCAGTGCATCATTTTCTGCCAGGACGCCTACACTTTCCCCTAAAGAGAAAACAAAAACAAGTCACTCAGACTTCTTTAAATTGATAAAGTGGGTTGGACAAGTTAGAAAGATTGTTGTAAACACGGGTCTGTTTCTTCTAGGTCGGATTCTAAATTTTTTCCTTTTTCTTCTCCTCTTACTCTACTTTAATCTCCCCCAGGATTGTTCCTATTTGCTTCTCTCTGAACCTCAGCATCAACTCTGATGTCTTCTTTCTCATCCTTAACATCATCGCCATCATTCTGACCATTATTTTTACCTTCATTCTACTTTTTTCTTTCAAAAATGATGCTCATATTCAATTCACATTAGCAAATGTTCAAATTGTAAGGCTGCCAAGACTGTGTTTTTGAATTTTTACATTTAAGTTTCAAGCCTCTTGCACACTGGACAGTGATGTTACAGTGAGTGTACTGACCTACCCTGGTTTACATTTTTTTGTGACCACAAGCAGTGTCATGGAGCTGTTTTTATGAGTTTTACCAGCTGAAAAAAATGCTGCAATGCTCTAAAAAGGCACAGAAGAAGACTGCTAGCAAGTAAACATGGGTGTCGACATGCAGGTATTGAATAGAAAGAAAAATATCAGCTTGGGAATGTTTTATGAGGAAGCAAATTCATTCAGCATGTGAGAAAGAGCTCAAGGATACACATATTGAGTTTTAGCGAGCAACACTGAATGTAAACACAACTTTTTTTTGCTTACAAAACAACAACAACTCCATCGCTCACCGACATGTACTGTGTATACAGCTATTACCTTAAGCATCATAAAATATGTACAACATCAACATGTGACATTTAATAACCTATATCTTCTCCTTCAGATAGGATCTGGGTATATATATATATATATATATATATACACACACACATAAAAGCCTGGATGTACTCTCACTGCATCTCTCTTTCTCTCTCTCTATTAATAGGAGTGGCTGTGGACTGATTAGGTTTGGCAGGATCCTGCTAGCAGCTCTTAAGGGAATACCTTTCCTCTCCTTTGGGGCCATATGTCAGTGAGCCATCTGCAGTCAGCTGGACAGTCTCAATGAAATGTCACACGTGCTGCAATGTCCTTGCACATTTAACTGAAACTGTAAAGTGTAATATGGTTCAGCACCTGCTTAGCCAGAGTTTTAAAGGCCTTCTAGTGTATCTTATGAGTTAAACAAAGAGCAACTGATAAAGACAGCTGGGATGATGTAAGCATTAAAAACAAAAGAGTATAATACATACTGGGTAGGTACAAGAGTAATGAAGACAGTGTCAATAGAAGGGGTTTGACAACCTGCAGATTAATAAGGCTTCCTCATTGGAATAACTTAATTCAGAGAAACAGAAGGCCTTGCTGTTTTTTTAGCCCCAAGACTGAACCATGAAATCATATGTGGAGTTTGAAGGCTTTGTAGGAGGCTTATGTCTTTACACTGTTGACATTATGGCATGTTCTCATTTGCAAGAGGACTGTGTCATCTAGCAATAATGAAAGAGACTTGCTCAACTAATCTACCTCACACCACCTTGGGAGCAGGGCTACAGGGCTTTTAACTTACTGCTCATGCAAACCGAGCATCTAGAATATTAAACAGGCAAACATGTTTTTTGTCTTTACTTAACAAGGAGTTAAAGGGAATGCAACGTCTTTGTCATTGAGACTGATGCCAATGGCCATTTTCATCAAAAATGTGTCTACAAAAACAGACACTGGTCATCGTATGTGATTTTTTTAAAGTGGTTTTGTTCGAATTACTGAAAGAGAAATGTAAAAAGATGTGAGCCGTGAACAGTAAGCTGTAAGATGAAGAACTGCAGGTGACAGGTTGCGTCTTCCAACTTCTCTGTGAGGTAACCCACTCTTTTCATGGTGCTGTTTGTATAGTCACAGTCATGTCATGTGCAACTTAAAATAAGCTCATGGTTGCTCTTAAATCTTCAGGCTGCTGTTTAGCTATTCCCTGGCCCTTTGAACTTTTGGTAGATGTTTGGACAGTCAGGGCATGAGGCTCTGCTTTATTCTTGCTAACATCATTGACAGGGCCGGGTCCATAGAGAGAGTCATCCTTCACAAGGCTCAGTAGATCTTACACCAACCGATTTAGGTTTCACCTTCAATTGGAGGAAGAGCAACTCAAAACCAACCCAGCGGGTGCAGTATTTGGGTGCGGTGCTCAACTCAGCTGAGCTCAGGGAACTTTGTAGTAACTCAGACATATGGCTCTGCAGCCTCAGGCAGTTCACAAAGTGCAGCTGGTGGCACAGGAGACAGATTTTAACTGTCATGAAGATGTTAGGGCTTATAAGATAGCAGCACAGGCAATAACTCCACTAACATGCACATGCGCAGGTCACAGTAATGATGGTTTGTCAGACTCCGTTTGGATGCCAAGAGGCACAAGTGTTGTTTTGTGACGGTTCCCCACTCTCTGCAGGACAACTCAAAACCCTCTCACCTGTTGTCTGGAACACTGCAGGTTCACGTGATCCTACGGGGGTGTGTAGTGACCTGCCTGATGAGAACAGTTTGTGGAGTGTGGCCTTCGACAGAGAGCCGACACATCACCTGCTTGAGCTTCAGGAGGTGGTCTTCGTCCTCCAGCTACTCAAACTGCTGATACAGGGAAAGCATGTCTTTGTGAGGCACTGCACTATGGTGGCCTACGTCAACAGACTGGGTGGAGTTAAGCCACCCAAGAAGGGTGGGGATGCACAAGCACCATGGCCAGACAGACTGCTTCCTGTTTTTTACTTTGACTCATGCCTTCTTTGCAGAGAGTGACACAATCACGCTGGTAGCTCTGAGTTGCCAGACTCTGCCATAGTGATGAATGTTTGCAGTTCAGTCTGGGACAACAGAGCAGTAAAGGTGATGCCCACTCTGGGTCGACCTGACAAGGACCGGTTCCTCAGAGAAACAGACTGATGCAGGCTAGATTGTCTGCACATGCGTGACAGACTACTCAAGCAGCAAGGATGGGGGCCATCATTGCTTGTTAAATGGCAAAGTGGTTGGGATTCAAATATTGGTGCAAGGATGGGAGTGTGGTTTCTGTGGCTTGTCCAGTTTGTTTCATTCTAAATCATTCCACTGTTCCTTTTCGGTATCTGCTAGACAAGAGGCTGTCTCATGCCACTGCTAAAATGCATATAGGTGCCATTACTCCTGCCATTAGCGGGTTTGGATGCAGACTAGTCTTCAGCCATCCCCTTGTGAGGTGTTTTTTGCAGCAGTCACTTTCTGGTTATCTATGCCTCCATCTTTCAGTGGGAAATACTGCGGTGGCTTTTGTCATTCAAGACAACTTAGCGACTTGCTCTGACTAAAGCTAAGAGAGTGAGTGAGTTGTTATGAATATGTTCTGTTTCAGCTGCACGATGCTCCACTGGGAGTGCAGCAGGGCCACACTCAGACAATATTCCTCCTTTGTTCTGAACAACATGAAGAGTTCTTTCAAGTCCAAAGTGTTCCAGTTGAATGTTTTTTGTCTTCTCCCTACATGGGACATAGAGAAGCAATACTGCATCTGCTGAACCCATCGCATGCGCTGGCAGCATGTTGTGTGGTATGCACAACCTGCATGTGGCCAAACAACCATTTGTGAAGTAGTTTCTACTCCTGCGCTGGAGAAACCATAAAAGTGTGGCTAATAGCAAAATTTGGGTATAAAAGTTTTGAGGAATTGAACTTCAAAAAAACATAAACAAATTTTGCAAAATTCCCATTTTGACTGGATAAGTTTTTTTCCCTCCATTTCAAAGACATGTGTTAAGTTATTTTTTAACTTTTGAGGAATGACTACAGGATATATAGAACCTTTTGCAGAGACAGATGTAATAAAATGACACCTCAGTTTTGATTCAAGGCCTTGTATTAATATTACCTGACAAAATGTTTCCATGTGCATGCATTTAAATGCAGTAAGAGAAGCTTATGTGCATATTTGATGTGTAATCGGTTGATCCAACCTTTTCAACCTTGGACATTAATCTTTTTTATGCTACTGATATGGCTTCAAATGCAAATGAAATTGTTGCTGCTCACTGACTTTCAAGTCTGAGAAAAATAAAGTGGGACAGAAAAATAATTAAATAAGTGCGACTGAAATTTCGGTCCAACAGATTTCTCTCTCTTTGGCCTTTTGCATCCTTCCAACATGAAAGCCTTCCATTTCACCCATGAAAGATCAACAATTTGAAAGAGATAGCTTACTCATTTTCCATTGCGTGGTTCAACATTCAGTGCAGACAGCTCACCTTTCCCATCAAAGGGGAAGCGGCACATCCAGTCACCTTTGACAAAAATCTGGTCAGTAATGAATTTGCACATAAGGACAGACTGTCAGCGACTGAACTCTCTCAGCACTGAAGACACATGTTGCACTGCCTGACCCAGAGGTGAAAATGCTGCTGGTTCTTGGAGGAGATTGATAATAAATCCACAACTAATCAAGTGCCCTCGAGCAAAAAAGTGCTTGGTTCTACAGGTGTGAGTGTAATTCTCCACAAAGCACCAACAATGCATTTTATTAGTAAGGTGTAAAAAACAAATTTCATATGCTAAGATGACAAATAATAAAAGTAACTAATAAAATGTTTCAGAAAAAGTCTTTACTTAGCTGCCAGTAATACACAGTGGTGTCATGACGTTTAAAATCTGTGATCATAATGCTATAAAGTTAATTTTTCTGTGTAGTATCTGTTTTTTAATAACATTTGAAAAATGTAACGTCTTCTCTTATTATACATGTGACCATCATAACCTTTGTTGCAAGTACCTTTGGAACTGCTATTTTTTTATGTGAACGAGCATGAAGAAGCATATGCATGCAGTATTTTAGTGATTCTGAACAAGGAGTACCTTAATCCCACTGTAATTTCAACACTTGTGTTCCCCTCATCACTCCAAGAGAGTTTTTACTGGAGCAGAAGACACCAGGCTTGGAGATCAACTGGTTTCTTCAGCTCAGCAGCAGGAGCACTGGGTTCAATCAGCCCCACAACCCTTTACTTACCCACACTCATGCAATGCAGAGTACAGGCACACATTGAGCAACAGCTGATTCATAATCTTTTATAGTACACGCTGACAATTGCAAGAGTACCCTCTGGGCTACAGGTACCCTTGTTTGAGAACTATTTTTCATGCAGGTACCCAGAGGAAAAGAAAGCTTGAAGTGAGATCTCAAAAATGTCTCATTTACTTCTCCTAGACAACTTTGAGATCTG
>JAPZDY010000004.1:5869367-5885263 GCA_029783645.1 Ctenochaetus hawaiiensis | reverse complement strand
GCTGAGATGAGAATCTCAAATTTGTCTCCCGAGCCATAGATGAGCAAGCTTTGAGCAGTAAAATTTTCCTCTGGGTACACATGGAAAATACCATTTACAGCAAAGTTCCAAGGGTCCAAATACTCCAATACTAATGCTAAAGTATCTGTATAACTGAGGAGTCTCAGCAACCTGCGATTTAAAATTGAGACTGTCACATGATAATGACTCGGTGGACACCCAAATTAATGATATTTTTAAGGTAAACTGCCCTTTTGAAAAAGACAGATTTTAATTTGCACCTTGCCAGTGGCACAGGAACCAGCTCTTTGACTGAAGTGTAAAATTACAATATGCAGCAAAGAAAAGGCAAGTTCATCCAAGGTCTTAACAGACTGACAAGGATGACCCCCCTCAAATAATAAAAGATATAAAAAGTACCAGATTTTATTTAAATGGAATTCAATAATCTAATTTTTTCTCTTGAGGTGATTTTTTCTTCTACAACATTAGCGAGTACTAAAACAACACATGCACTATATATATAAAACCTGCCATAACTATGATCTGATTTAATTCAATTTCTCATCTTGTACTTTTTTAATTTATTTTTTAATTAAAAAGTTACATTTCTTCAAAGCTGTTCTGTTAAAAAGTAGCAATAAAAATAACCATCTTATTAAAGTAATACTCAAATAGGCTATTCCCTATTTATCTTTACACCAAAGAGATTTCTCCTGCAGCTTTTCATATCCAAAAGAAAAAAAATGTATTTCAAATAGATATCATCACTCCCAAATTAATGATAGTGATCATATAAGATAAATTAATTTACATGATTGGCCCCTTGGCCCTTTGAATCTCTCTGTGTTCATGTGCTTTAAAAAAGGAAATGGGCAATAAAAATGACAGAACAGCTTTATTCAAGCAGCTCTTCTGAAAATAGCTTTCCTGTGTGGAAAATGAGTTTTGTATTCACTACAATAATAAATGCCTGAAAATAAAGAGAGGATTTGATTCTGACTCAAGGCTGTGTGGGTAAAATCTGAATCATGTATGCTCACCTCACAAAATTTCTCTTTATGCAACTTTAATTGTTCCCGACACCTGGAGCACGTTTCCTTGGTTAATGTTCGGACAGCTGATGTATGATTCAATATATTCACATTTTATGAGATGCAATTTAAAGTCAAGTCATTCTTGAGGCCTCTCGGTGGAGAAAAGCACACAGTTAATGATCTCTTACGCACTTTGCAATGCAGGTGTAGTCCTGAAAAATATCTATAATGAACGTTTTGTTGTGTCAAGTCTTCTGCAGAAGACAATTGGAGTTCGTCATGGAAGCAGCGAACTCACACACGAGGTTGTTAAAAACTGTATCCTAATCATGTTACGTTGCCTCCAGCATCAAGGGTTTCTTCATCTCTCTCACACACACATACACACACTTAACCTGAGAGTACCAGACCTCACAGACAAGCGGGAGCCGAGTAAACATGTGAAATAGAATTCTAATTCGAGAGCTTTTTACTCATGAGTCCTCCCCACAGGCTGCCCACTGACACCATGATGAATGGCTTTGTGTTTGCAGGATGTGCTTGTCTATGTGTGTGTGTGTGTGTGTGTGTGTGTGTGCAGCAAGGCTCAAGCCACAGAGGTTGTCACCCCTAAGAAATCCCTCCACCCCCTCCTCCTCTCAAGTCGGCTGCAGATAATTAAACCTAGTTTTGAACGGTAGCTGTGCTATTATTTATTTACTTGTTTGTCTCACATGATACATGAGAAGAGAGGAAGAAGAGGGAGGCATGGGCTTGATTCTGCCAAGCGCTGCATATTCAGGGCCATGCTCCCAGTTAATGGAATAAGAGAAGGAGGAGAAGTCATGCACCTCATGTGTTTTGTGTTTGTGCCTTGGTTCTGCGCTTTTACTTTTTTCACAGATTCCCTGCTGATGTGTTATCAAAGGATTTTCTGACATTGATTAATTCTTGTCTGCAAATAACATAAAAAATTGTTGTCCTGATACTGATTTTCATTACCTATTGTGCTTTTTCATTTTCCCATTATAATGTCTGCATCTTCTTAAAATATCTGGCTATAATTTGTTGAGATTTGTTGAATTTCATACTAGAATATGATAAGTTGTGTAAGATTCGATTAAGTTTGTGGTACTTGGGAGGAGTACAGGAAAGGATACAAGTAAAACGCAAAATTAATTTATTCACTGTATTTTTCTGCTTAATTTTATAGGTCATGACCATAAATTTAAAAAAAAGTCTGTATCTTTATATAATAACAGGAGTTAAACTTACACTTCTACTTATGTTGCAGGTTGGACTTCACACACTCCATTTCCTGCACTGGTTTATGGTTGCAGGATGAATTTGTTAACAGCACCAGGTGCACTCACACAACTATATCATTAGTTTGCATTGTGGATAAATGATGTTTTATTTGTACACATTCTTGGGTGAAAATGGCAACAGTGAATAGGCTGGTGTAGATGTGAGGACCATTTTCAGTGATCATAACAAATGCAGATATACAACATGAAAATCTTTTTATAGAAATAGTGAATTTATCCAATGGGAGATTACTGAGCGACTTAAAATGGTGTGAAGGTTGAAAAAATTTCCTTTGAACACGGTGTATATGATAACTTGCAGAATATTACATCATTACTGTGTTCACTAAGGCAGGACCCCCATGCTCCCCCTCCCCCTCTGCTTATGGTTACATTACAATGTGTAACATAATAAGCACTTAATAACATTCAACAAAGTGGCAACTATTATATAAGATATTTGTACGCACAAAAACCTGACTGAACACACACACGCACACAAACACACACGCACATATTTTGATGAGAAATAAAGATTACATGGTCAGATAATTGGGAGAGCACAATCCCATTCTCCAATCACAATCCTTCCCAGAGACGAGCCCACTGACCAAAGGTCACCATGCTGTCAGGGACATTTTCTTTTGCTTACTGACTTTATTGACCCTCTTATTGACGTTCTTATTGACTTTTGGGAGATTACATAGCAGATTTATTTTCCCGGTATAGAGAATAAACCTGGTGGTTCATTATCAAACCCATTACCTCAAGCTCTACAAAACACTTTTATCAAAACTGACTTATCGCTGCAGGCCAACACAAGATCACCTCATCGATGCACATGCCTCAGATCCTCAGAGCATCCCTGGCAAAAGCTAAAAGAATTATTAAAAGCCCAAACCCTGCACACTGTACATTCATTATTGTGACCCTTCACCGTTAATATGTGTGATTGCTCCATGTTGGGTCTATAATGGACATCCATAAGGAGCAGCCCAGGTACTGTATATACCAAAGCACTCCTTTATGGCTCCACTGAACTGTATGTTTAATGCACAGCTCCCATGGTAAACCATTACCGTGTCTGCTATGAGACACGGCCCCCACCCAGGGGAGAGCCTCAACCAATCAAAAGGAACCTTTAATGGGAGTTGCTCTTGGGGAGGAGTACACGCCAGTCTGTGACAGGTGAGCAGAGGTGCCACGTTGGGCTTCAGTATATGTGTGTGTAATTTCTGATGGACGAGAGCTATTAAGAGAGAGGTTTTTGTGTCGCTAGGTGTGCACATGGGATCTCCCTGCAGCATCTGCGCCAGCTGTTCAGACAAAAGGAGCATGATCGGAGCTGAAGGTGGATAAAACATGCAATGGGACCATGGCTTCAAGCTCCTGTCACTAATATTTATAAATAGCTCGCTGTGTGCATTTCCTGCTGATGTTCCTGTCACTTGCTCTGTGACAGTGAGTAATGAGCTCCACTCACCTCTGCATTTCATTTACTGGACAGACCCCTTTTTCTGCCCCATTTGAAATGTCACACTTGTTTTATATATTGTTTTATGAGCAGTCGAAGCTAATGGTTCTATGTAACTATAATGGCCGCAAGTCTTGGACATGTTTGTGCACATTTTTTTCTTAACTGGAGGCCACATGCACATTTTTAGGTTCAAAGTTTACAGGCCATTCAGCAAAAAAAAAAATTTTTTGCACATGACTCAAAACAAAAGGCAAGATGCCCACTGACTTTTCTCTTAACCCCTCCTCTAAACAGTGCATGTCCAATCATAGTTAAACAATCAGGGCTTGACAGGTCTGTCAAGCTTTGGATTTCTTAAGCCCCCAGAAAGTGACCCAGGCTTTGGAACCAGATTAACATAGTGTCCTAACTTTGGAATTACATGCTATGTTATGCATAAAATGGGGCATAAAGTGACTTAATCTCATAAGACTACACTGTGAACGAAACGGCTATAAAACATTTAATATATTTTCTCCACTATTACTATTTTATCCATTGATAACACTGATGACAATTATGAGGCTAGAAGAGCTGCAAAATTACATCATTTTATCCCCATTTAACCCCAGTTCTCATGTTTTTTAGGCTTCATAATGCAGAAGTTGTTTTATTGCCAGAAATCCAAAACATTTGTGGCTTAATGTGCCTCGAGTAACATTCATAGGAATACACTGGTCACCTCTTAGCATTAGATCTATTTTTTTTCAGCATCATATCATGCTTCTACTCATTGTGTTCTTATTTTATATCCTTTTAAAGATAGTTCTCCTTTTAAAATGAATATTTCGAAATCATAAATAACTCACCTGAAGATGGTCCAGTGTTCAGTGTTGCTTGCTAAAAATGAGCAGTAAATTCATTCAAGAATTCATTTGAACTTTGAGTGACAAATGTTCCCTGACATTATTGTGAACTTCAAACAATGACAAGCTTCACAGCCAGTGCAAGAATAATGTGTAGGGGAGAGGGTTAGTAAGTCAATCCCATTCTTTCAAAGAAGGAATATTCTGTAAAAGTGAGATGATGAAGTAAACTCTAAGGATATATGGAAAAGCACTGTTCAGTATGCACTGTGCTATATTTGTAGCTGATTTATGAACAGTATGTTTGTGGACTGTCATGTCCCACAGTACTCCACAGAAATAAACCAAAGAAGTCACTAATAGCTAACAAAATGAAGAATCTGAGTCAACGTTTCAATGTTAGAATGGGGGGTGAATAAGGGGGGGGGGGGGGCTGCTGACAGCATATATACACATCTAGAGTTTATCTGTTCAAAGTTTATCTGACTTCCTGTTCTCTGTACCACACATGCAAATTCCCTCATGACCAGCTGCAACTTCTTCCTTTGACTTCCTTTGATTTGATTTTTCACACAGATTGCTGGATTGTTGGGAGTACAAGTGGTCATCAATATAATGTAGATCAATAGTTCGCAACACAACAATGTGCACAAATTGATGATTCATTGACTTCCACTGTGTGAAGGCATCCTGATATTGAAGGGACATACGCTTCTGTTGTAGCAATATGTTATATATTATCATTTATCAGACATCTGTAAACGACCTGCACTCAAATTAAATGATCAATTTCGCTCTGGCCTCTTGGTATCGGACTGTTTTTTCAATGTGCCTTGTGCAGAACAATAACTGATTTCTTAATGACATTTAGTGATTGTTTGGTAACAGGGCCAGAGTGATGGTGTATAACAACGGTTTCCTAACTCTTTAAGCCAAGGCCCCCCGGATAACACAAACTTCTATCCAGGGCCCCCCATTTTGACATATGTCTTTAAAGATCTATTGAAGACAATACAGCAAATGTTGAAAAAAAATCACGTTTTCATTTAAGATGCTTGTATGTATTTCAGTCACGCATATGAACACATGGTTTACCATATTTTGCTCAGGAGCATCTCAGAAATGTAAACTCTTTAAAATACCATCAACTTCCAAAACTACCTAATGGACATAGGGACAGGACTTTGGTTTTTAGTCAAATAGGCTAAGTTATTAAATTCATTAAAAGGATTGTACTGCGTTTTAATCTGCTAAAGCTGCAGCAATAACACCAAAAGAAACCATATAATCTACAAACAACCTGCAAAAGGTAAAATGGGCCCATAACTATTCTGCCAAGCAAATAGGACCTTTGTGCTTTTAATGCTATTTGTACATATTCATATTAGGCAAGCTGTACACATTTTCCCTTGCCATACAAAGGAGCCTGAAAAAATATCCCACTCATAAACAACAGTGCTACAAACCACACACAGTTAGAAAACCAAAGCTACTACAGAGAGTTGGTGGTAAATAAGACACATTTCTAAGAGGTGTCATTTATTTTTATCATCATGCATCCCAAGGTAGTGATGCCTCAAACAGGTAGAGGTCACTGGCAGTTTTCGAATGCACACTAAAAACAACTTTTTGAAACTTTGAAGATTTTATTATTGAGAAAAAAAGGAATTACAAACAGTGACCAAAACAGTGTTAGCATTACCCCATTAAACTTAACTAAATGTAATAGAGAACAGTGGTAATGGTCAGAATGGGCACTGAACCAAAGCCTCAGCCTGCAGTAGAGAAAACAAGCAGTATACAGCTGATATTCAGTACGTTGCAACATAGCTGGAATTGGGTGAATAACAAGGGCAAATTGCACTTAACCACAAAACTTAAGTGTTTGTACTGTAATACCATTGATGCAATCATTTCTGAGTTGGACCTTATAAGGGCTAATAAGGGCTGCATGTTATGTGCAATTCTTGATACTATCAGTTGTCACAACCTATTCTTTCCTGTTTTTGCTGTTTGCACTTGTAGCTCTCCCCAAGTTGTTTGATGGGGGCTTGACTGGGGCTTTTGAGTAATTTGCTTTGGTAGGTAGAACAGATTCCAGAAAGTAATCTAGTATTAGATCAGTTAGTTCCCTCTTGGCAGTATTTGACGGCCAACAAATATAGGTCATTGTTGGCATTCAATCTGTGATTTCTTTGGTGAGTGCAGAGGTACAGCCATAAACTAATGACTTATAGTGATTGTGACTTCTTCATCAAAAGCTTTCATGGGTTTCTCAGGGGAAATATCAAAATAAGGATGTTTGGCCAATTAATTTGTTTGTGGGAAACGTCAGAAGGGAGACGTCAGAAGGGAGACAGTTCTGGTTAGGAAAAGAGTGGCGCCTGTGGCTCATACAGTATTAAGATATCGGAACACTCTGTAAATAAAAAGTGAAGGTACAAACTCATACCCTCCTCCATGGTGCACTTCAAAGTGTTAACTGTCCAGAAGCTGAGTCTTGTGATAAACTCGTGCAGTTGCACCATGCACTGTACTTAGAGAATACTTGCTTCTAATTGGCAGGAGGGCATGCCTTATTTTCAGTTAACCTCATTACAGCTCTACCTCATCATTTCTGTGTAAGCTATCTTACTATTCTTTGATAGACCTGGCTATGATGTATTACTAGGAATTATATATAAAAGGGGAATAACCAGTTAAAACATGCTGAATAGAAAAGCATGTAACTTCTAAAATGGCAGTTGTCTGACACTTCCAACTCCTTCTCCCATAGAAAACCCCATCATCTGCCTTACAGCGGCCTAGCTGGGAAATGTATCCAGCCAATCAAGGCAGGTCTGAGCTGTAAGAGAGGTTGGAGTTGTGAAGCCTTGTGCATGAGGAGAAGTTTACGCTGTGGGGAAAAACATGTTTTTTAAAGCCTTGTTTCAGGGCAAAGTCGACAAGCTTTTGAAACAATTTTCATCAGATTTGGTGATTCTGTCTAAGTAGTTTTTATGTCCCTGTGATGACTGAAATATTCTCTCTCCCAATCCATTTCAACAGAGGATTGATCTTTCCCTAAAAACTGTAAGGGGGTGCTAAGAGATTATTCAGTGAGTTTATTCAATAATTTACTTTAATTAGTTATTTTTCAGCTTTATTACTGACACACATATGACCTAAGAGTAATTCACCCATCAACACTAGAAAAGGAGGTTTGGGGTTTGAAATAAAAGCAAATAGAAGGAAGCCCTGAGCCTTTAGCCCAGCTGGGACTCCGAACTGCTCCTGGCTAAAGGGCTCTGGACAGGAGTCAGTCTTGAGCTGTTGTACTTGACAAGTTGACAGAAAACAGGACTCTGGCAGGAAAAGGAGAGAAAAACTGTGTGTCTTACATCAGTGGGCAGTGTCTCTCTTATGTTGAACTTCAAACAAGAACATGTCAACTTTAAGCATCATCAGTATCTTGTTGCTGCTGTTTTTTTTTTATGAGGCTGGATATGAAATTCAAAAAGACAGTTATTTCCTGTATTTGTGTGTATTTAAATATAAATTAAAAATAATAAACTGCCTTGTGCCTTCACAATTTTGGCCTGAGGCTATAGGAAAGAGCTGCCACTTAGCTCCATTAACCATAAGGGGCATTTTAGGTTTTAAATTAGAGCTAGTTAAATTTGTTCCAGTACTTCAATTTGTTGTGAGAGGTACATGGCCATAAAATACAAATTCAAAGGAGAGAAAGTTTATAGCTCATAAAAGATTATTTTATTTAAGGAGAACTGCAGCAGTTTTTTAAATGGGCAGCAATCTTTTTATCATTTTTGTTGGTGAAAAAGTAGGATTATAAAAGTCCAAAGTTCGTATGTATTGCAGGGAATGCTTGAATTCATCAGTCCTTGGAATAAAAAGATTGAAATTCCTGGAGAAACTACTTGATACTTCTGTGATTTATGTGTATGAATTCAGTGAAAGAGTATGAGTCACTAAAGCAACTGCAGCTTTGAATTGAGCCCAGCATCATAACATGTGTGCTTTCTTAATGATGTATTTGGCGGGACAAAACACAACAATAAATTCTTAAGGATGACAAAATCAACAAATCAATAGTTTAAAACTAATAAATTTAACAAATCAATAAATCAAATCTAAGAATCATCAGCATGTTGATTAACAGTGTTTCCAACACTCAGTCTCCCTCTGTCCATCTGCAACTTTCACACAGAGTTACACACACTTACTCACTGTCACACACCTGAAGAACTTCATTTATATTACTGCCTTTGAGAAGTGAACTCCCATGAAATGTGTGGAAAAGTGTTGAGCTGGCAGCTGCCATCATTTCATTCAAAATGACAGCCAGGGTGTACAGGAAGTGTGTTTTGACGCTGAATGTCATCATCACCCAATCTCCTGAAATGTCACCTCTTCACAAACAGAGAAACACTGTAAATCTGCCTGAGGAATGTCAAGTATTCATAATTCAGGAAGCTCAAAATTCCCAAATATATCAAAGCCATTTCCTCTTGTTTTTTCAATTCAGAAAAATTTATAGGTGGAAACGGTGATTATCTCCCCTTCTCTCCTCCCTGTTTTTCCCATTTTTCCTTTCAGCCTTCCTGTCCCTCCCCATGATGCTGGCTATGGAGGCAATGAGTTTGTCATTGCAAATTTGTTTTCCTTGATTAATGGTGTATTTTATTGTAGCAACCTGACCTTGGCATGCAAGGCTAGACTTAGTTATTTTTGTGTAAATAACTATAAGAAATGTCTCAAAAAATAAAGAAGATCTTACAACTGAAGTCAGAATCTATAAAAAAAGTTGAATATAAAAGTAAAACAATCTTTTCCCTTCTGAGGCGTTAATGGATGTTTACTCCGACTTGGAGGTAAAGGTGTCACAAAAGGCTCCCAAAGCTTTTAAGCATGTAAGCTAAATTACTTGCTTTTCCTTGGCAAGAAAGATTGGAGGAAAGACCTTGTGATTTTCTTTTCAAGCACACAGTAGTTTTTATTATCATGTAGCCTACTTGTGTAATAGAACAATTATGCTGCATTAATGTGACATCTCTGGAGAAAGATCATAAGCAAAATTAATCTTATTTTTCTTCCTCTCTGTCTGTATTGAGGGGTATAACACAAGGTTCCATATTTGGGCCATTAACATTTACATGTATCTAATTCATCTTTGTAATAACTAATCAAATGCATTTCACCCTTTGTTTGACAGTGAAAGTGTTACTAATACCCTTTGGTGGTGGTAACCCTTGAATTCCTGCAGTCTTTAGTGTGGTTCAAGTTCCTCTCCTGGCTACTTAGACCCCTAAAAATTCAACAAAAAATTCCCTTCATGCATTAAGAACATCCTTATGTAGTTTGCACCTTTGTCCCTCAGTACATGCAGATCTATAAATATGCAAATGGTCCCCACCTCTATAACCACCCACTCCTCAGCGCTCGCCTGCAGCTTGAGTGCACCAGCTTACATCCAACTCTGCTCATCAAACACACAAACCACAGCTTGTTTTTTTGTTTTGCTAAATACAGCACACTACACAATGACAATTAATATTGTTGCCATGTTCAAAAGAGCACCAATTTCAGAACAATGCCAAGAGCAAATTTTAGCAAACACTCAATAGACAAGTTAACAAGTTTAAAAACTTGATTTTCATCAGACTCGCTCTTTCAGTCCTGATAAAATCAAATAAAGCTGTTGTAAAATGTGTAAAAATCCAAAGTCATATTATTTTCATATAGCAAGGTGCTCTCATCCAAAACTTCTGAAACCATCAGCTGCTCAGAGATTTAAAATGGAAACTGTCTTAAAGTGTAAATATTGAGGTATTATTATTGATCAGATATTATGGTTCAAATCACAAATACTGAGAGGAATGCACTCAAGTCCAAGATAAAATTAAGAGTTTTCCTCAAAAATAAAAACATATATATTTCTTCTACCAGGCATGTAAACACCTGATACTGGAACTAATCCGTCTTTAGTGCTGCTGAATGTTTGTAATTGCATTTTTATGGACATTCCCAATGGTTCAAGTCTTATTTTCCTTATAGTAATGTGTAGAATTCAAAGTCATATGTTTTTCACTGTGCACTCTGTAGATTTTGGTGTTTTTTTGCCCCTGGAGCACATTATAGATTGATGTGAGGAGCTGGTTACTGTTGATAAAGTTAAGTCAGGTCTGAAGAACCTGGAGATAAATAATCACTGTGAAACTGTGCAGACTTCCAAATAAATGAATTTACTTTATTTGTTTTGGAAAGTTTTAGAAAAATTATACCTGTTTATACATCTTAATAGGATTTTATCTGGGCAATCCTCTTTTACAACATATTTGGTCTTAACTGTGTTTACTGTGTTATAACTGTTTGTTGTTGATATTGATTGTTATAATGTTGTTTCCATGCTGCTGTCTTGGTCAGGTCTCTCTTGAAAAAGAACATGAAATGAATAAATGTGAATTATTAAGAAATGTCTCTTGAGATTTTTGGGGAAAAAGAATAAAATAAGGAAAGACAAAGAGATGGAAAAAGAGAAAGGTTGAAAGATGGAAATCTCTTGATCTAGTCTCTAACGTTTGGTCCCTAAAGGGGAGAGAATAACTATAGCTAAGCACACCAGTCAAACTTATTATTTTCTCAAAATCGCATCTGAAAGCTCATCACAATCCACAAAAAATCCAGTAACTCCAGCACCTTTGCATTCTCATTAACACTCAATGATCTCTGAGGAAGTCATTCTTTTCCCCTCTCTCTGACACTCTTGCCTCCAAAATTACCTCACAATGAGTGTGTGTGACTTCTTACTTAGTCCAATACTTTCTGTTTATATCAATGTTGTGACAGAAATACTAAAAATATGAAAAATACTTCCTCAAGACTGTCTGTTTATAAGAGCCCCAGTGACAAAATTAAATATTACTTTAGAAAAATCTGCTGCATTTTCAAGTCAGGATCAACGTTGCACTTGAAACCACATCACATTTCTAATAGATATGAGTGATTTGAACAGTTATGACCTGGGAATATTTGAACCTTCTGACAAAAGGAAGGAAATTATGTCCTTGACAAATATGAAAAAACAATGTTACATTTTCTATGTGCAGCACAGACTGCTGAAGCCAAAACACTAAAGAGACACTCAGTGAAGAGTTTAGTTTGACTTACCAAAGACACCAAAGCACCAGTAATCATAATCATCAGACAAACAAATAAAAAGACAAACAAGTAAACAAACAAATACAAATACAAAAATGCTAAGAAAATCTGGTTTAGCATATTTGATACAAATGCTGTGATATCTATCTGGTCTAAACATAGAGTAATGCAGACTACACAGGATCTTTACACATAATACCACAGGTTTCATTACAGGGACGTTCCAAACATTTTACGTTGCTCTTCAACACAGTTGAGGGTCAGATAGACATGTTGAAAAAAACAATAGGTCAAAATAGTGGCACAAGTATTCTTCTTTTTGATGGGCCTAATAAATTACTATAGATATGTGCTGTATTTTACAGCTAAAAAATTAATAAATTTGTATTTTAATAAATCAGTTTAAAATTGATTGAACAAGATTACATTTAAGCTGATTGATTGGATTAGATTGGATTAGATTAGATTAGATTAGATTATCTTTTTTTAAATTCAAAGTTTAAAAATAATCTGAATTCCACTGTGGCATAAATGGGACATGCGTTAAGGACCCTGACAGTCCTGTCATCACACATATGAGCCATCGCAGGTAGACCTCTTGGTGTACTTCTGAACACCTACAGTATGGTTGGATGAGATTGTGATTGGTTGCTCATGCTAGCATCAGCAGCAGCTATGCTGTTGTGCTGGGCCTCACCTCTGACCTCACCTCAGTGCTAAGTCAGATACACATCTTTACACAAATGTGCTCTGTCTTACGGAAACTTTTTTTAAACAAGCAACACTTTGCCATCTGCCTCCACAATTCTGCTGTGAGTGTATAATCTGCGACATGTTGAGTCATGGGACATCACAGAGCACACCTTGTTTTTTTTTTTCAGTTTTGTGAGGTGTTATTTTTTCTATAAATAGTTTAATTTAATAGAATTTATTCTTTAACATGTTAAACTCATCTTAGCTCATCTTAGCTCTTATATGGTACTAACTCATTGATGTTAAACCAAGCCATGCACTGCACTAAATACGCAAACCAAACCATTTTCTCCTGTTTTCTCTGACCACCTCTCTCTTGCACACACACACAAACTCCCCCAGGGATGACATGTTAGACGGATCCTGTCCAGGCATTAAATGACACGTGTTAGCTTCCATAATCACCTATTTCATTATCTCTGCTGCTTCAGGCTGTTGTGTGGTGTGCAATGGACTGAGGGCAGGTTATTATCCTGCCCCACGTGTGCTTGTGATTGGGACGAGTGGAAGTGTGCGTGTGTGTTTGTGGCGGTTCTACTGTGTAAGTGGTCTTGTTGGACATAAGGAAAGGTAATCCATAAAGTCCATCTCTCTGCAGGTTGCACTTTTCACATTCCTTGTTTTTCTTTCCCTCCCCCTCCTCTTCTTCTCTGGTTCTTCAGTTCCTGGTAAAATGGCCTTTTGCCATTATCATAGCTGAGGGTATATCATGGCCCAGTGGAGCATGCATTCACTCCCGGCACATGCAGGAGAGCCAGACAGAGCCCAATGAGGCATGAACCAAGTTTCCAGTATAGTGTATGGAGGACAAGTCTTTATAGTAGGTCTCAATCAACTATTCGCTCACAGCTACCTGCACCAAGCTAAGATATACAATACAATCTGTGTACCACAGCAAACACTTGACTTTCATAATAGCATTCACTTTTTCTTTCAGCCAGAAATAGAACAAATAAAGTCTGTTTTGAATCACTTTTGAAGAATGTCTTCAGTGGCAGCACACTGAAAGAAGAGGTCAAAGAGACGACAGGTAAATGAAGTGCAATTACGCTTTCTTTCTGTTTGTCATACTCAGCATCATTACTCACGTGTCTGCACGTCTATGAAAAAACATCTTTGAAGCCCTTTAACCGGGGTTGATTATGCTATTCAACCTGTCCGCCAATTTTGCACATTTTTCCCTCCCTGCTTTCGAGTGTTGCTATCGATTCCTTTTGTCCAGCTCGCATGTAACCTCGCCTTTAGCAAAATAATTTCAGCTTTTGCTTTGACAGGCGTGCCAAAAATGAATCACAGCTAATGTGTGCTGACCAGCTGAATGATTGCTGCAAAATGCATCGCACACAGACCGCCCCATCCTAACCGAGGCCCAATCAATGATGGCAAACATGTCACCAATAAACACAAACAGAAGAAAAAGCATCTTATCAGTGAAACATGGAGGAACGTGTTATTGATTTCCAAAAACAAGCCAAAGTGAGAAAGAGGGAAACAAAAAGAGAGGAGTGAAAAAAAGGTTAATAGATTACAGTTCACCTCTTTGCCCTCTGGCTGAGTCTGCATTAGCGTTTTTTTTTTTTTTGTATTTGGCATGATGATAGATAGTTGTGAAGTGACTGTCAATCATTGTTATCCTTCTTCCCTCCAAACAGCTGCAATAAATCTGAACAGCCTGTTAAACCATTATGTAAAAACAGCAACTCCTACAGTACAACCTTCCCCTCCATCCTCTCATTTTCTTGTTCCGTCACTCCCACGCCTCCTCGCTCTCCAGGTGAATTTCAATGAAATGTTAAGAGGGAGGGAGTTTGATGAATGGTCGCATGCTTCTTTGATGAACTAGGGAAACGTGTACACCACCTACACTGTCCTTATTATTTTTAGAGCAGAGCAGTTAGCTGACATGTCAGGCCTCATCCTCCTCTCTGAAGGAGTGAATTTAATGTGTCCTCTCAGCTGTAAAAAGAGGAACAGACTAAGAGAAATTTACCAGAGTCTGTAGTTTACACTGTCACTGTACATACAGGCCATTTGCATGAGAGTCATACTAACTGATTCATATATATTCATTTGTCTCACCGGTTACAATTGCAGAGCTCCTGAAACTACAGGAAAAATGTCTCCAGAAGACAATGAGACCATTTTCTCTGGAGAAATGAAAGCCACAAAACAATTACACTATAATCTCTGAAATTAAATTACAGATGATAACAATTGAGTGACTTTACAAGTACATGCTGTATCCTGCTAAAACATGTACGTCTAGCTTACAGTTTATTACAAGCATAAGTGAACTGACTCATCTTTTGCCACAGTTCACAAGCCAAAACAGTTGGAAACTACTGGATTAATCTTTACAAATGTGTTTAATTTTATATTGCTACTATTTGTGGTTTATGTAAATCTTAACTTGTACAGATAGGGACCATATCTTTCAAATAAATGTAGTGGGGTAAAAGGTGTATTTTTTTTCTCTCTGAAATGTTGCAAGGAAGTATAAAGTGGCTGGAAATGGACAGTAAAAATACTTACAAAATATACTGCTTAAAAAAATGCTATAATAGCAAGACCCTTTTGTGCCCTTCAACAAGAAACGGAGATACAACAACACTTGCATCCCTTGCAATGCATTATAAGATAAATCTTAGCTAAAAATGAACAAATCCTTGTTTGCAAAACTCTGTGTTGCACCAAAAGTGATAATTAGGCTTTTTCTATTTCTGCTAATTTGCTATCATACCATACCACCAACTATCCAAGTAGGACAGATTAGCTGCCATTGTGAATTTTAAACTTTCCCATCCTGCTCAGTTTCGCCACATTCCCGACCCTCAGCCCAGATAATGAGTGACACCACAGTTTAATTTGGTCCTTTCTGTTCTTGCCTGTCAATGAAAATGTCGCCAACTGTGCTCAACACATCAAAATTAATGGGTAGAAACAAGATATAGATGTGTTAGAAAATGGGGAAAGGGATGCAGGAGCCCCACTGAGACCCACACTAATTTCCTGATGATGGATGTCCTTTAGACAGGCACACTCACTGCATTTGTCTGTCAGCTGATGCAGGTTACACAAATATTACTATTATTAATAAAATAGACAAAAAGTTCTTATAATGCAACACAATGCATAACAAGGTAGCGGACACTGAAACCAAAAGTCAAGTCACTGCCTGTTAATATGAAACCTTTGTCACAAAGTCCCATTATCAGTCAAACATTAGACGCTTTTAAAAGAAAAGTCAGTGCTAGAAAGGTGTTTCAATTATTGATTACAGTTGAATGTTCATATAAAAGTAGGAAAACTTATAAAACTGACATTTTTTTTCTAAACTGAC
>JAPZDY010000004.1:5833029-5861384 GCA_029783645.1 Ctenochaetus hawaiiensis | reverse complement strand
TGAGGAAATCAACAACATCGGCCTTCATGAAGTCACCTCTCTGCCACATTTGAATCCAGCATCCCATCACCATGCTGTGAAAAGGAACACCACCCCCTCTGCCTGCCTACATGTCCTTGTGGACATCCATGGGTGAACCCTTGAGACGGCAGATGACTGCACGAAGGCCGATATTTCAGACACCATTGACTTGCAACAGAAATACCACAGAAGTTATCGACTGCATAATAACTTAAAGAGCCGAACCTCACATGCATCTAACAACACCTATATAACAAAGCTCCAGGCAAAGAACTTATCAATCCCTTCTTGTATGCAGTGTAGCAGATATTTACTGCATTATGACATTTTACTCCTTTTACAATTCCTCTGCTGCTCAAACACAGATTTAAAACAAGTCACAAGCAACTCAGAGTCTAACCATGTCCACTTTAACCTACTAAAAAGAGATGAAAACAGACACAAGAGCCAAGCTGGAATGCATGAGATTCACTCTATCTCCCACAGCACGCTCTTTGGCTTTAGCAGCAAGTGTCGATGTAAAATTTAGGATGTTTCCACTCAGAACAGCATCAGTGTCACTTGTTTGTGCTGAATGAATATCATCCCATAGGCTGCACCTTAGGGGTTTGTGCCGCTGGCAGGTGTGAACGTATCTTGACAGTTTTCATACAAGGGAGCAAGATTCACTTTAGCGGCAGGAACAAAGGGTCAAGATTTGTTTAACTTCTACTTTTCCTGTATTTGTATGTCACATGTTACTGTGTGTCTCTCAAAGCTCTCTGGGGAGTGGGTCAACTCACTCTGTTGTAAATTCTCTGAATCCATAAGGAAAATCAATGAAGTGGAAGCTTATATGCTGCATGTCCTTCTCCTTATTGAAACAATATTGAGCCATGTGAGGCTGAAATCAAAGAGAGATCAATAACGGCCATCGATCTAAAAAATATAATTTAAAGTGCACGGATGCAAATAGTCAAGTTACACTGAGAGAACAATTTGTGTTTATCCATGAAATTGCATTAACATTTTTATGATGTCCATGAACACAGGACTCTAAGTCATTTAGCCACTAGTGAGCATCACCTGGAGACAGTAAAGGAACCTCTTTGATTCAAAGGAGGGGGCTAAAGATGAACGCTAACCTGCATGACACCCTTGGAGACAAAACAACAAGATTTTTGTGTCATTCACCAAATTAAGTGTATATATTGACTTCTGTAAAATGAACACACTCGCTTCAGTGAGCAGAAAAATAAAGTTGATAAAACTATGAACACAGACGATTAATTTATCTCTGCAGAGTTGGCCAGAGCCATTCTGGTTCAGTAAAGTTCTGCTGTAAGTCAGTTTGGTTAAAACTTGTGGTCAGATGCTTTGCTCTCAGCAACCAAGAAGCCGTTGACACAACATGACACAACTAAATATTCCAGGAAAGTTTTAAGCAATTATTTCAATTATTCTTCAATTATTTGTCAAAAATATGTTATCTCTGTCAAAAAGCACAAGCCCAGGCATGAATCAGTCTCAAACCACACATTCCTCTCCTAATAGGTGAAGTAACACTCACCAAGGGAAGATTGAGACACATTTTAATGTCTAACGCATCTTTTACAGAGTGTTAAATAGAGTTTTTTTAATTTGCTCTATGCCATCTACATTATACCAGATTTGTGCTGTGCCTACCCCTGCCATCTGTGGAAATGTGTATTAATTTAACCTTTGTCGTTGATTCAATCACAAAAAAAATAAATGCTTGTATATCACAAAACAAACTAGAACTATCAATGAACTATCAATGAAAAATAAACATTAGAACTTAAGCTCCACTGATTAATCTGTGAAGCTCTAAAATGCACAGATGGAGTTTCTCCTGAAGTGGCTGTCACACTTAACTATTAATCATTGTTGCTCTACTGAGAAACTAGAGGTTGAAAAACATCACAGTGTTCTAAAAACACACATTCTGTCTGCCTTATGACTCAGAACAGTTGGATAATCTGAACCTGGAGTACGGGTTGGACATGCAGGTACATGCACACCTGAGTTGTCACCTATTAGTCTGCCACAAGATCCTGTGTTGCATCATGAATTGCCTCTTACCAGCCTCTTACAGTGTATTCTCAGGCCGCTTTTCCTCTCCACCCCTCCCGACCCACCGTCCAAGATATATTCTCCTCTCCTACATCATGTCATGACAGCCTGTGTGACAGGCATTTAAAGCATGGGCTCAAAGTGACACATGTGTCCAGATAAACTAGGGGCTGCAGCGGACCCCTGTATTAAACCTGTGGACGATAAATCTATATGATCCATGGCACCGCACTTCATCTGAGCTTTCCTTAAAGCCTCGGGCATATTAAGTTGCAGAGCAGCAGTGGTCACTCTCCCAAGGTCAATGTCAGAGGGGAGGGCAGCTGTGATGAGGGAAGTGTAGGGGAAGGATAACGGGAGTAACAGGGCATCAACAGAGGAGAGGGAGAAAGGTGCAACGAAATGCTGATGTGATGAGGGTTTAAAAACACTTTCATTTAGGAAAAAATGTGGTATAACAAAAAAAACGGACGCTCTTCTGTATTCATTTTGTTTCTGATCTGTTATTACTTCTTGACTCTGCATGTCTTTGTGTTTTCTGTGTCCGAAATGATATTCATATTGGGACATAACAGGCCTCAGAATCAGGTCTCAGACCTTAGTTGAAAATGCATCAGGTGTCGGGAAAACCTCTGTCAGATGTCAGACTTCAGTTTAACCGGACTTTAAAAAAAGACCTCAGATGAAATGCCCTAAGAAAAAAATGCATTCAGATGAAACAGCACAAGCTGGAGGTGGGGATGATCACAGGCTGCACCATCTCTGTGACCTTGTTTGCATTGGCAATGACCAGGATAGTCAAGCCTGCAGATCCAGAGTGCTAGTGCCCCCGGACCCGAACAGGGACCCGCCAATCTCTAATCAGGGCGTTAATGGATGACCTAACAGTCACCACAGACTCAGTTCCAGGATGCAGGTCGATCTTCCAAGGGCTGGAAAAAATCATCTGGTGGGCTTGGATGGTATTCAAACCAGCTAAGTCCCGCTTGCTAGTGCTGAAGAAGGGCTTCAGGCTCTGTTTCAACATAGATGGGTCGCTGATACCATCAGTCTCAGAACAACCTGTGAAGAGCTTGGGCAAGGTTTTTGACAGCAGCCTCAAGGACTCCACATCTGTCCACTCCACCTGCCGGGACCTGGACAGCTGGCTAAGATCAATAGACCGATCTGCCCTCCCAGACAAGTTTAAGGCGTGGATTTACCAGCATGGTATGGCAAAGAATACTCTGGCCGCTACTTGTCTATGAGGTCCCCATCTCCACTGTGGAGACCCTGGAGAGGAAGGTCAGCAGCTGTCTGAGGAGGGGGTTGGGGTTGCCCAGAAGCCTCAGCAACATCGCCCTCTAAGGGAATACCACAAAGCTCCGGTTGCCCCTGAAGTCTCTGGAAGAGGAGTTCAAGGTGACATGAGCACGAGAGGTGCTTATGCATAGAGACTACAACGACCCAAAGGTGGCCCAGGAAGGAGTGGTGGTGAAGACCAGAAGGAAGTGGAGTGCAAAGGCTGCTGTGCTTCATGCAGAGGCTTGACTGTGCCACAAAGATCTGGATGGAGTGGTGGCCTGTTGCATGTCCTGCCTAGCCCAGCGAACCTCTTCACCTGGAGAAAAGTGGAGACCCCGAATTGCCAACTGTGTTCAGCAAGAGGAACTCTGGAATACATTCTGAGCTCCTGTCCAGAAGCACTTGGCCAGGGCCGTTTCACCTGGCGCCACAACCAGATGCTGAAACCAATTGCAGATGCCATCAGCATAGGAATCATCAACCGTAGCCAAGGGTGCAGCAGCCACGGGCAGGTAAGAAGGCGTCAGCAGGGATCCTGGTAACTGCTCAGGACTGGCAGCTCTCTGTAGACCTGGAGAAGCAGCTGAGATTCCACCAGCACATTGTTAGCACCACTCTGAGGCCTGGTCTCAGAGAACACCAAGAACATAGTGATGATGGAGCTGACAGTGCCTTGGGAGGACCGCTCCGATGGCTCTGGATCCAGAGAACCATGGGGGCAAGCGAATGCCACCTGAACACAAGCTGCGGTCTGATCAGCCGGGTTGCCAGGGCAAGGGTGTCTGATGTTGAAAGACCCGAAACACCCGATGATCCCAGGTCACATCACTGTTGATGTGCTCAGGTGCATCAGAAGATGTATTCAAGAACCGCCAATGTTATGGGAATGTTTTCTGAAAACATTTAAAGAATCTTAGCCAATGTTTCTGCAATGTTCATTACATAAAATTAAATAACGTTAGTCAATGTTATGGGAATTTTCCTTGAAAAAATTTTCACAGTATTAGCCAATGTTAAGGGAATGTTCTCTCAAAACATTTTGACAACATTAGCCAGTGTTATGGGAACATTTTCAGAATGTTAACCAATATTACGACAATATTCCCTGAGAAAATTTTCACAATATTAGCCAATGTTAGAGAAATGTTCTGTGAAAACATTTTGATAACATTAGCAAATGTCATGAGAATGTTCCTGGAAGATATTTTCATAACATTAGCCAATGTTACTGGAATGTCTTCTGAAAACATTCTCAGAATGTCAGCTAATGTTAGAGGAATTTTTCACAAAAAAACATTTTAATAACATTATCCAATGTTACTGGGGTGTTCACTGATAACATTTGCAGAATGTTGGCTGCAAAAAAATTCTACCTACGGGTACAAATAAAGTCACCTACCTACCTACCTACCTACCAATGTTAAGGGAATGTTTCCTGAAAACATTTTATATAAGCCAATGTTCCCTGCAGATAATTTCATAACATTAGCCAATGTTACAGGAATGTTGCTGAAACATTTTCAAAATATTAGCCAATGTTATAGAAATATTTCCTGAATACATTTTCATTAAATTAAACAAAATTAAGTCAATGTTTCTTGAAAACATCTTAAGAATGTAAGCCAATGTTACTACAATGTTGCCTGCAAATAATTCAATAACATTAGCTAATGCTATGGGAATGTTCTTGGCATGATAATCTCTGCATGATTATCACCTGTATACTCTTTTTTAAGGAGGGCCATAGTATTTCCTGAGTGAACTTATCTTTGTTCTGTTCTGAATTTTCCCTAATTTATTTGAACTTGAAACTATTTTTACCCTTTTTTCCTGAGATCTCTGAGGGTTTACTGTTGATTGCTGGGTTGGCCAGTTGTAGGACAACAAGGAAGGAAATATAAAAACAAAGACATTCAATACAAGAAAATGTGTGAACCCAATTGTGTGATTGCAACAATATTATAATACTGTCAGTAAACATACTAATTCTGCTGTATATTAAGCAGTTTTGATGGCAACAAGGAAGCCAGTTACTTCAGTAAATGTTCATTTTATTTGTTTTTATGTCACTACATTACTGCATAACTGTTGCACCGTGAATGTTGTGACTGCAGGATATTTTATATTACTGGTTACAATATAACTTAATTTAGAAAATTGCCAATCAGTTGTTGTGTGTCCTTTGGGGTGAATGTTACCAGTCTACATTAACAACCAAACAGGTAATTTACAGACAATTTAATCATCAATCCTAGACTAGAGGTTAACCCCTGTTTCTGTTGTGATATTTAACACTATCCCACAGCAAGAAATCAAGGAGACAGTTACAATTGCAAGGAAGTTGCAGTGACAACGTTCTTCCTTTGTTAACAAATCAAATGACAGAAACGACTTATTAAGAAAAAGAACATTGCCCTCTCAGGCCACAGTAACATCTTCCAAACATTTGGAAAAGAGGATTAGCATTAGCTGCTACCATGGAAAATGCCAGTTCCAGTTTAGCAACAGGATGCGGCCAAAGTCGTGTCCACAATTTGCGCAAGAGATCATGGGGGTGAGGAACAGGGGTATATATAGATCTTAAATAGCAGTTACTCAAAAATTTACTAAAATATCACCATCTACTACAACTGAAGCTAAAGATTAACAACATGCAATAGTGTCAGCCTAAAGTTACAACTGAAAAATAATTTACTGCTTGCTCTCTTTACATCTTTTAACAAAATGTGCATTTTCAAATACATGTATGTCCTGGCAGTGGCATAAGTAAAAACAAAATCTATGTTCAAATTTTAAATAAAAATAAATAAATAAATAAAGCTGTTTTTTCCCTGAGGCTTTTTCCTCTGAGATCATTTTTGGTGAGGCCATTTTTTTGAGTCTATTTCCTCTGAGGCTGTGTCGTCTGAGTCCATTTTTTTCTGAGGCCTTTTTGTCTGGGACCATTTTTTCTGAAACCTAATGGAGGTTTCCTTGACACCTGATGCTTTTTCATCTAAGGTCTGAGACCTGACTCTGGGACCTGAGGATGTCCTTATATGAATACCGTACTCTGACAATATGACAGACCCTTGCAAACAAAACTGTACTGTATACACTGTACTAGTGGATTATTTGAATTCAGAGCAGCAATACTTGGTGACACTTTTACCTTGAGCCACACATCCTTTGGGGCCAGCATAATGTCAACACAAACAAAGCATCAAGGCCTCCATAATCTTTTATGTGATGCAGCATAAACAAATTAAATGTACTGATACCAGGCCTTATACTGAGTCTGGCAGAGGAAGACAAAGATTTATAGAAAAGATATGAAACCAAATGGAAGAGTCCATTTCCACAAACCTATATAACCATAAAAACAACAAAATCAAACAGTAAACAAACAGTTACTGATGATATTTTTTATTGGCTCATCCTGCTCATAAAATTCTCCATTTGGAAGAAAGGAGCAGTTTTGGTTTTGTTGTGCCTTACTTTAACTTGCAGCCTTATTTCTAAACTACTATCCACAATGATTTGGAATGACTGTGCAAAGTTGTTGTTGCCTTGTAACATGTTGGCTTCACCTAGCAGAGTTTGCATTACACCTCATTTTTGCTCAGTTTCACAAAGGACTTTCTGATTCCTGTAGTTGTCTCTGCTGGTCTCTCCTGTTTGTAAACTGGCATCCAGTTGATGCCACAGCGCTGTTTCAAATGATATATTGCTGCCTAAATTTAGGAAAGAGCGTGTCACACAATACATTAGCATCTGGTAAAAGACAAGAGAAATATATTAAAAAGACAAGAGAGTAGTCCCATATAAATAACTCTTTTTAAATTACATGACTATTCAAAATTCAAGAAATTAAGACTAGTTTTCTTGTAGTCACTTTCTTGATTACCATTTCAGTAGCATTATGTCGATGTGTACTCCTCTCATAATATTCTGTTAATGCTTCTGTTTGTAGCTTTAGTGGATATGTTGACCGCTGAATTACATTTAACTGGTTAGATAACCGTGACATTACCTGTCTGATTGGTGACTAATGTTTTTAGCCTTAAGAGTGGCTGTCGCCATCTTGGTTTTTGGAGCCAGAAGTGACCATGTTAAGATCAGAGGGTGGTGCCAGGAAGGCCACCCATTGCTACAGCTCTATTCTGATTGCATCTGGCTGAACACCAGAAGACAAGCTGTAGCCATGCCTCGAAGCTCTTCCTGCTTCATTGTCTGTTTTTTGTCTAAATGGGAACATTATGTCCAAATTAAACATCCTGCTACAGACTTGAAACTAGCAACAGAGACCATAAATTTATCTGGAAGCTGTATTTAGGTGATAAATCAAGCGGAGAGGAGGGACATTTTCTCATCAGCTTACATACAGTCAGACTCCATTTTGGAACCTGCGGAGTTTCTCCGTGAAGCCCACTAGAAAGAATGCAGGTTTGAGGCTCTTTGGCCTTGGTTTCACTTTACAGGCCCAGAAGCTTTGTCCCTTATATATACCTAGCGCCACCAACAGGTCACAACATTTATGTGTCCTATATTTGCCATAAAATACTTGCAAAAATAATGTCATTCCCATGAGCCTCAGCTGTGTTTTGCATTCAGTGCTAATGGTTTGGTTTAAAAAAACCTCTGTGATATGGCTGCAGACTTTTAGGCTTGTCAGACTTTTGTGTAAGACTGATAAAAAGCACAGAAGGATAAATATGTGCCTCACAGTTCTGTTGTGACAGAACATATCTGTGAGACAAGACAAGTAAGAGGAGTAACAGGATGACTTGATATCCACAACAGAAAAATTGACCTGGCTTGCCCTTGGTCTTTTGGGGGGCTTAATAAAAGAGTTAATTAGAGCCTGAATCTGAGGCTGTCTGCTGACTTAATTTTGAGTATAAATCTTCATCTTTAATTGCATATTTGGCTGCAGGAAAGCACAGGAGACTACATAATTACAACAAACAAGGTAATAAATGCAGAAACATAATGCACTTTAAGGATACAATTGAATTACCTGCAGTCAGAGTTCCAATTTATTTCGTTATTGTTTAAATGTTTAAATGTTGTAAAAGTAGGTTGGTATGGATTGGATCTCTCTGTGCATGTGAATGCAGAGCATGTGGCACTTTTGAATCAGGCATATTGTAAAAGACGGGCTCCTTAAACAAGCAGCCTCAGAGGGGAACAAAACCCATTCACCTAATAGTCACGCTGTTTTTTTTAATAAATGAAACAACTCATTTGTCTCAGATGGGGGTTAAGTGACAGGATGGAGCAGCTCTTCAGGACAATCAAAAACGAGACTGAATTAATAAGGTGATAACAGTCCACAACAAATCAAACACATGGGATAATAACCATAAAACAATATTCTCTGCATTGACCTTCTAACCCCATTTGTACTTTATCTTCTTGAAAATTCCCCTACAGTGCAGCAACCACGCTGACCTAGAAATCCAGCTAAATACCAACTGCCCAGTCCCACTGAGATGATTAAATGGGGGTGGTATTCACAACAGAACCCAAGTGTCTTAATTCAACCCAATTACAGGTAGGATTGTACATGTGGAGGATGTCAGAGTAAATGCCACTGTACAGTTTTCATGGGTAATTACCTCCTTGCTGCAGTGTGACAGGGGAGGACGGGGGGGGGCTATTGGGTGGGAAGGGCTTAGAACAGACCATGTAGGGTAAGAGTGAGTTTCCCATCTGATCCTGTAACTTTCCATCGGCGTGAAAAGTCAAGTGTTGCAGAGGTCACATTTTTCTTCTGGCATAATTAAGGACACTGCTTTAACACCAAATGCCAGCACTTGACCACGAGGATTTGCTTTTAATTACCAGCTTATTGCTAACGTTTTGAACCCGTGCTCCGCTTTTTTTTTTTTTTTTTTGGTGCATCATATTGTGGGTGTCTGTGTGGCATTGTACAAGTATGGTTGCAGCAGACATATACACAAGGAAGTATCCAAAAGTGAGTTCAACTTGTGTGTTACCTGCAACTTGATGTAAACTGTTCTCACAGGAAGTCATTAGAGCGCCTTTGTATCTGCTTACTGCCACTCTTCTTTAAAACTGAACACTGTATTCTTTATTTGAGATTACCTAATTAAAATTAGGACATGCTGTTCTCTCCCAACAGTAAGAGAAGGGACATTTCTGGCAGCACGTTAGCTGTCAGACATGTAAAGTAGGTAACAGAGGAGGTTACTTGAGCACTGCAGTGGACCTAGTAGTTGGTCTAGATTATGCATTTTTGCTTCAGATGCTAAGGTTCAGTATCACCAGGCGTTCACCTACCTGCAAAAAAGGGCTGTCATTTCTCTTAGCAGTACAATATATGGACACTATGGGATGGAGAAGCCTGACACACCTCATATTTTTAGTATTTTGTTGCTTCTCATTATTCCAGTCTAAAACTTCCATCTCTAGGGTATATGTGTTCAGTGCTGACGGATGGAAAAATGATGATTAAATTTCACAGATAGAATCAACCAAAACAGAAAAAGAAAAAGAGCCATCGGAAAATGGAAAAAGTACTGAAATTGATTTCCTCTGTGGAAAAAGCATGCCAAACATCGGAACATCTGGATATCTGTGACAGCCCGGAGTCATGCAGAGTTTACTCCTGCGTTATCAAGTGTGGCACAGTGCTCATAAGTGACCTCATCCCGATCTTCTGCTCCAAAACAACACCATATTGAGTCACCTGTAAAATCTGCTCTTTGACGTGCAGTAATTTGGCCTGCTGTGTGTGTGACTAAATCCAGGCAATGATTTGACTCTTCAATTCCCTTTGCCAAGATTTCCCACTGTGCCAAATAATGAAAAAAGTACTTGATCTAAAAAAAACAAAACAAAAGACAGCTGTGAAGGAACTCAAACTGCCTAATTTCTTGTTGACCTGTGCACCTTCTGAATTTTACATATTTTATTGCTGTATTTATGACCACAATTAAAGAAATTAATAGTCTCAGTTTTGCACTCTTAAATCACATTAATCTGAATAATTACTGGAATTAAAATTTACGACCGACTAGAATAAATAGGTGATCAGTCGAGCTGCGCTGGCGATGACTCGCTCCCCTGAGACCGACTTCAGCACCACGGACAGCGGCGCGCCGTCAGCCGGCGCTCGGTGGAGGAACCGGGGCAGCACCGTGAGCGCGGGGACAGCTCCCGAGGACTTCAAGGTGGACTTTTCTGGACTCGAGCGCATTGACCTCAGCAGAAGCAGCCTTAGCCACACCATGATGGTCTGATTGGTCACCACGCTGCTCTCCTTCTCCGCCGAACCCCCGGCGCTCCGCTCCGCTCTGCTCTGCTCCGCTCCGCCCCCCTCCCCCTCCCCTCCCCCGCCCAGACGTCAGCTGCTGGAGAGCGGGCAGTGGAGATTTAAATACGGACAGAGAGAAGGTGTCTGTATGAGAGACAGCAGCGTGTCTGGAAAGAGTGAGAGTGTGCATTACAGACTACCACACGGTGGAGCAAAGACTATCCAAACTTTTATTTTTATTTTTTTAAATTTTCAAGCACCCCGCCCCGCCCTCCCCCTGAACTGAGGCACAAAGTTTTGACATCCCCAACAAAACAAACTTTTTACCACCCTGCATTTCTGTTTGGCTCTACTTTTTTCCACTTGAAATTTCTTTTCAAGCAACAAGTGTTGCTGGCTACAAGCGACAACTTGTCTATATATTAGTTTTTCTACACACAGAAAAAAAAAATGCCAACGACATATTAGCTGCCGCTCAGTGCACCGCGGCCGTCCAGTGTGCCACCGCCGTGACACCGGACTGCGATGATCGTTTCCAACGTGAGCCTGGGCGGCTGCGCAGGGGTCAACAGCGCTCTGTGCGCCGGAGCCGCGGAAGGGCACCTTTGGGGAGGCTCACACCGGACCACCCTCACCCCGACAGGACACCTGGTCGTGGCTGTGTGCCTGGGCTTCATCGGCACTTTCGGACTCCTAAACAACCTGCTGGTGCTCGTGCTCTTCTGCCGCTACAAAATGCTGCGGTCGCCCATCAACCTGCTCCTGATTAACATTTCCATCAGCGACCTGCTGGTGTGCGTACTGGGGACTCCGTTCAGCTTCGCGGCCAGCACGCAGGGAAGGTGGCTCATAGGAGAGAAGGGATGCGTGTGGTACGGCTTTGCCAACTCCCTCTTTGGTGAGTACAGAGAGACAATGTTCTTATTTACGGTTTATTTGTGTATTTCTGTAACATCTGTAGAATGCTCTATATCTTTTTATTTCATATGTGGTCATGTGAGTGAAGGTATGCTGTGTGCGTGAATGCATCCTAGAGCAATGCGACTGTTAGATTGGATGATGTTAAGCTTCATATCGGGGGTCGAAACTGAGCATTTAAAAAAAATGACAAATATTTGACAGTAATTTCTTGTACCGTCCGTGACGTGCGTCGTCCGTCTTTATGACCATATGAAACTTTAATAGAAAAGCCAGAAAAATTCGAGTATTGCTTGATGGGACAATTATCACTGCTTATGCGCCAAATTCGACGATATTAAATCTATTATTTGGGCTATTAATCCGCATTACATGAAAAATGTCTGTTCTGATCTTAAGGTTTCTCTATGTTTTCTTCATTTTGGGTGTGATCAGCCTGCAGGTAGTCGTAAGAGGGATCGTTAAGGTCTTTAAGGTGCAGATTGTCTTGTCTTATTGTCATATCAGATGATTCAGCGCGGCGAAAAGACCGATGTTGCGGATCACAGACTGGGGTCCACATACACGGTCACGTCCCCCTCCTGGACACGCGTGCAGATGCGCAGGTTTTGTCCAGGTGATGAGTTGTAAAATCGAGTCCTATGCGTGGCTCCTCGTACAGTGCGGTGCTGATCATTATCTCCGGCTGGGACTGCACGGCAGACGGTTGAATCACCGCCGGTCACACTTCCACAGCTGCACGTGCATGCGTGCATGCATGTGTGCGGCGGGATCACTGGGGGTGTTTCGGAAAGGGAAGCATATGTGATGCCCCGCGCTCCCTCACAGCTTAGTCATTTGCTCAAATGTCATCATGAACTCTGGAGCCCTGTCACGCAGGACTGTCAGCGGGTGATTTGGCTGCTGCACGTAGCCGCTGTGTAAAGCAGTGTGCAGCCTGCTAAATGGCCGCTAAATGCTTGTTACCATACAGTTGAGTGGCGGCGCCTGAGGCAAGTGAAGCCTCATCCATGCTCATTTAGCTGGCCGTGCAGGTCTGCGGTGGGCTGCGGGGACACGACATCAGTCCACAGAGCAGGGCTGTGGCAGATGCATCTCCAGCATTCGTTGCAAAATAATGTCACCCGGGGGAAATATGTTACGTGGAAGAGGGGACGCTGTCTACCTTTGCTGAGAGTGCTGATAGCGATGCAAATGGGGCACAATGATGCAAGTGAGAATAAGGCACTTACTCACCTGGAACTGGGCCAGGCTGGGATGCTGAGCCAGAAAAAAAAAAGAGTTTATTTTTGGAGGGGCCGGAGTTTCTATAGAAAAGATGCAAATAAGGGGTTTTGTATTGGATTAATGTGAAAGATCAAATAAAATGTCTCCTCCTCATTTGCAGAATCCTTTCAACCTAAAAATGCTCTTCTATCATCAGAAATGGTTGGCCTGGTTTATAATTGGACAGGCTTTCTTGCTATCAGTTCCACTAATTGCTTTAAAAGCTTTCTATGCCATCCAAACAACATTTGAAGATTAGGCAGCATGAAATGTTGTTTTTTTCAAAACACCACTTTCTCCACTCTTTGATGTCAAAATGATCTTACTGCTCTATATCATTATTGTTCTTCCTTGCTGTCCAATCAAAGTGCATATCAGAGAAAATTTCGGCGTTTATGATTTGAAACCTGCCTTCTATGCCAAGTTAAGACAGGAAAGGAGAAGCAATGTAGTTGGTATGATTTAAGACCTTATGAAGCAGTAAAACTTCGCCGGCAGTCAGATTCATAAGCCCTCAGAGTTCTTCGTGTTCACACTGAGCACCATGATTGACTGAATCTTGCAAAGATCAGATGTCAGAAACTTCAATCTATATGCATATCAGCCAAAATTCACAACATTAAAAGTAAAATAACGAAATTTCTCAAACTATACAAATGACATTTGTCACTCCTTTATTCACTTCTAAATAATTAAGCATGTTTTCATTTCTGTGCTGCTTTTTTCCAGCCCACAGCCCATATAAATTAATCATAAGCACTTTCATTCATGGTCAGCTTCTTTAAAAGTGAATTCCTAAAGTTCATCGTGTATTAGAATGAAAACAAGCCAAACTTTGTGAATGGCTTTCCACAGAATTAATTATTTAGAGCTTTTTGGAAATAGAGACCTTCACCTCCCTTTATGACTGCACACTGACTGCACATTTTAGGCTGGACATCCATAGTCAGCAGCCACATGAAGGGTTCATAAATTCTTGCACAAAGGGTTTCCTCTTCCTCACTTTAGCGCCTCTCGTCTCCTGATATTGCAAGTCTTTCTTAAAGTGGAGCGGCTATTGGTAGTCACCTAGAATCTAAGAAATAAACTAGCCAAATTTCGAGGCTTCTGCTACCTGCTGTAAGTAAACATTTCAGGCATTTGTGCTTATTTAGAGTGAATTTATCAGCTGCTCAGCCACCTGTTTGAGAGTCCCAGTGATGTGAAGTAACAAGGAAAAAAGATGAAGTAAAAGAAGCAAATGAGATGAAAGACAGAAGCAGATTTTTGCATTTGTGGCTGTTTTGTGTCTTGTGGGACTGTTTCCACACTGACAGCAGAGTTTGTGTAAATTGTAAGGCAATAGGCTCCTGTGCGTGTGTCTGATAGGCTGGTTAAGTAAGGTTAAGTCCATCCCTGCAGCAGTAAGGAACTAAAGATACAGACACATTACACTCAGTAGTGACAACACTGAGTCAGAGTTAAGTAGTTTGTGAGTCCAGCAGGCTTTTTTCCCTCCCTGGCTCTTGTCACTGGGTCGCCCCATTGCTTTCACTGATCTGCTGCGAAAACTTTCACTTAAGTTAAATTTCCGTTTCTTCAGAGCATTCTGACTCTGTCAAACTTTTAAATTGAAAAAAGACTCCTCGCACCACTTCTCTTCCATTGGGAGATGTTGGTACTTTCCAAAACAGGATTACTTCATTTAAATCACTTCACAGAGAATAAAAGTGAGCCCTCCACATTTCTCTGCATCTAGATGTACTCTGATTGTAACAACCGTCTAACTAATCCTGGTGTTAAGTGGAGATTAACCACCATGTGACGACACCGACATCCACAAGGAGCCAATTTATTAAAATATGTCTGACAGGACTTTGGATTCTACAGGCTACAGAAGAGTAGGAAAAGTCTGTGTGTGTGTGTGTGTGTGTGTGTGTGTGTGTGTGTGTAAGAGAAAGAGAGAGAGAGAGAGAGAGAGAGATGGCTCGCAGACATCATTAGAGCTTCTATTGGTTATGGATGAGTAATCCATCAATGGGCTCATAAAAACATAGTGAGAGAAAGAGTGAGGGAGGGTCAGACAAAGGAAAAGTGCAATTGATTGTTTAGATGAATCACGCTGGGCGCAGCTTTGACAAAGTGACTGTGTCTGTCTTCACCAAATCTCTGCAAAGCTTTCCCCGATGATCGATGTCCCTTTAAATTAGAGGGCATCACTGTCAATGACAAAAGACATTGTTAGCTTGGTGTTGGGACCATTGTATTCCTGCTCCCTCGTCACATCGATCTCTGCTTTTTGCCTGCTCACTTTTAGCCTGTAAGGTCTTGGATTTTGGATTGACTGAGGAAGTGGGGATTCACTGCTTTGACTTTGTAAAGAGAGCACAAACTGAAGAAAATTTGTGGAGAAATGTATGTGTCTCCTCCTTTTTTCTTTTCCATCGGCCTCCTGACACCCATTTAGCCGCCTCACCTCTCCATCCCACTTTGCATTTTGCTCTATATCTCCCTGAACTTTTATTGTCTTCCATTATACTGTGGAGGAACAGCAGAGGATCTTTTTTTTTTTATCTGTCTTTATTTGACACCAGGTCTGCGTGTTCCTGCATACTGCTGGCTGCCGCCTTCTGCTTCAAGTGGACTCTGCACACAGTCACTGGATTAACCTTGCACTGCTGCGCCCACTCCCTGCATACCGAAGTCAGATTGCCTTCCCTGCACACAAGCTCACACACCAGCCAGCTCAGATATGTACAGAAGAGAGGGGAGATGCATATGCATGGGCATCACGCAGGCAAAGGCAAACACCTGACCTGAGTGATGTTAATTTGCTACGACGGTATGAAGTCTCAGCAGGCAGAAAGAAAGCAGAACAATGGCGCTCTGCCATAAAGGTCAGAGTGAGTGAGCCAGATAATGAGCATATGTAATAAATAGTGAATAAGAGACTCTAAAAGCACAGGAAAAATATGTTTTGTGGGTGAAGGGTATCTGCTTTGAGTGAGACGTAGTACGAATAATTATCTCCATATTCAAAAAGTAACTTGCCAGAGGCGTCATCCGTACTATGAGCCATCTGATGAAAGTTTTTCTGCTTCCTTTAGTTGTGTCAGAGTACTTTTTGTGTACCTGTTGGTGCCTGAGATGAGACGCCAGGAAGGGATTTACGGAGCGAACATAGCTTTATCCAATCCTGTGTTTTTCATTCAAACTGTCTTTTCTGTGGATACGTGGAATCAGAGAAGTGATACCGAAACCAGATGCTTTCCAAGACAAAAAGACAAAAAGACCGATGCAGAACAAAGATGCTCTTTTGTTTTATTGCAGACATTATCAGATCACAAGATGTTTCATTTTGGAATATTAGATTCAGCTGCTACCTTTGATCCTGCCAGAGGACTGCAGGATGGATGGGGGGTGAAATCAGTTCAGACGCTATGAAGTTGTGCGGGTGTCTTTCACTATGACATCACATTGCCTCTAATAAATTAGATTTTCCTGTCACTTGCAGAGCTGCTCTAATCAAGAGGGTGGGCGTGTGGTGGGATCAGCTGATAGAGCTCTAATGAGGTCATATTAAAAGTGATGTATCATAATAAACTGCAGCACTTTTGTAGAGCCTCAGGGCAGAAGGTGGCTGTGCCCACCATTGTGATGGCTGCTGGTATTACATTTTTATACCTCTGTATGTGAGTCATGGAGGACAATGCCTGATTGGCCTTTACAATTTTGAGAAAGTGTGATTTGATTTGGTTCCTCATTCAAATCTGGTTAATGGACCTTGGATTAATACTAGATATATACTTAATATCAGTCTATAGAAAGCAAGCTCTTATTGTTTTCCCATTGTCCTCCCTCTCTTTTCTTGAACCAGGATATGTTTTATCTTGCTCATAACATCAGGGTTACACTGGATGACTGGATTCAATACTGACCTTTTTGGAGATTCAGGTATTGTCGAAATGTGAAGAGTAATATTGAATACGATTTTTTTAAGTGAACGTTCAAATTCAGAGCTTTGGCTGTTTCATACATATCAAGTGATGCAAGCCTGCTGACTCTTAGCACAGGTGAGATCTGTGGCCTCAGGTTGGCTTACACATAAATGGTCCCAATGAGTTCCACACAGTGAGGTACTCACATTTAATATATTAGCACCATAGAGGTGTCTGAATTGCAATCAGGAGAGAAAATATTACACTCACAATTCCCTGCAAACCCTGGACTGAGAAGCTGTTTCCAGAGTTTCTTCTGTCTTAAATAAAATAAAATAAAATAAAATAAAATAAAATAAAATAAAATAAAATAAAACTGGAATTCCTGCAGCTTAAATGCTAACAAACTCATGCAGAGCTTGGGGTGAAGCATTGACTGCAAATATGTTGGAGGTATCGCATGATTTTAACAGATACCTTCCAGCTGTTCAGAGAAGAATATTTTCTGTGGTCCTGATATCCATCCTAAAAGTTATTAACAATCAGAACTACTCCAAAATAAGTTCTACCTGCCTTTTTATTGCCTGCTTTAAAACATAGTGGAGGAGAGGCTGCCTCTGTTAGACTGTGGGAAGACAGTCCTACAGTTTGATTTGAAACTTAACAGAGTGCAGACAGAGAATAACAGGAAATATCCTAGGCAGATGGGACAGGGAAGCAATGAGTAGGGCTGAAAACACTTTTTGCCAAAATATATGTGATATCTGTTTGGCATTGGTTGCTGTGAGTCTGTGAGCTCAGATCAAATAGAAACACAAGTGGGTTGTTGTAAAACTGTGTTGACTCTGTGATATTGCAGTAACAGAGCTAATAAAAACCCAGAGCTAAGCAGGAAAAGCAACATGAGCACAATATCTGGGGGCAACAGACAAGCATATCACACCACGCCAAAGAGACTCAGCAGTCCATAGGCAGTGTGCTCAGTGTTTGAACAAAATAAGTACACACAGACAGACACCAACACATTTGTTACATCCTCATCTTCAATCACAGGAGCTTAAATTGTTTCCATTCTCATCTGCTGGCCCTAACTTTTTCCCTCTTCTCACTTTTTCCCTTTCTTTATCGTGCTGAGAAGCTGTGGTGGTGTTGGCACCACAGAGAAAAGCCTGGACCGCCCTCCTAAAGGTGCATCCCACTCAGGCCCACTTCACTGCCACCGAAAAATCAATGGGCATGAAGGATGGCCTCTCAGCTCATTATGGCTTCAAAACAAATAGCAGACAGGATAAAAAGGCTTAGGGGGTCAGCATGAACACTGAACTCCAGCATCCTGCTGCTTTGTCTCTAAGATACTGAGACATAGAGGTATTGAGTTACTGTGTGTGCGTGTGTGTTCACTGAGCGGTTACAGAAAGATAAGAAAGCTTCTTGAAATCTTCGGTGTTGAGTTTCACTCCTTTTGCTTCTGTTAAGCAAAGACATCACAGGTAGGGTCATTGTTTATGATTTGCAGCAGCGTGTATCCGCCGCCATGCGAACTGAGATATCGGATGATTACACAGCCACCGTTTGCTACAGTTTTATTGTGCTGCACTTTACACTCTGCCAAATGTTTTTTCACAGTCGTAACACTCTCTCTCCTAAAAGCAGTAAACCATAAAGCCTATTTTAGCTGCACTTTGATTTCCATGAAGTTTCATATCACAGTGACAGTACATGCTTTCCTCATCTGAGAGGGAGAAGTTTTGGACAGGCGGTGCATTTTGTCTCTACTAGATGGCCCAAATGGGAATTACAGTGGTCAGGGTGTACAAAGGAAGAAGACAACAGCACATGCTGTCTACCTTGTTATGTTAGTTTGTGTACTGTTTAACTCCATGTGCCCACATTCTGTTTTCCTGGGTTTCTTACACTGCATACAATGTCTGCCCTTTAACCCCCAGGAATCGTGTCCCTCATCTCCCTGGCTGTCCTCTCCTATGAACGCTACAGCACAATGATGACACCCACCGAGGCGGATTCCTCCAACTACTGTAAGATCTCTCTGGGCATCACCCTGTCCTGGGTCTACTCCCTCATCTGGACCCTGCCACCACTCTTTGGCTGGAGCAGCTACGGCCCCGAGGGCCCTGGGACGACCTGCTCTGTCAACTGGACGGCCAAGACGGCAAACAGCATATCCTACATCATCTGCCTGTTTGTCTTCTGCCTCATCGTGCCATTCCTGGTGATCGTGTTCTGCTATGGGAAGCTGCTGTGTGCCATCAGACAGGTGAGGCAACATAGGGGTTGGAAAGGCTTCTACTGAAAGTGCAGTACCTGCACAAATGAGCCAAGGTGCACCATCAGCACTGGTCGCTGTGTTAAAGGTGGAAGGATTTTCTAAACAAAGACCATGTTTCTGCATAAATCATCAGTTGTAGCAAAGTAGAATGATAAGTGAGCCCTTTTAATGGCTCGTAAATATTCTGTCAAGGTAAGCAGACATGGGATGAAAATATAATCAGCTTTTTTAATTTACAGCCTCATTGCAGATATTTTTCAGTATTTCCTGAAAGCAAATCTTGAGATGTCAAACAAAAGGAGAATTAGTTACCCACATGGCTTCTCATGTTGCATGCCTCACATAATCGCGCCACCTTGTGAGCCATGATCACAAAACAGTACAAAAAAAAAAAACTAAATTCCTGAAACAAGAAAACTTTTATCTCTTTAAAGTTAATCACTACTCAATATTATATATTAACAAACAGATGACTGAACAGGGAAAAGGGGTTGCCTGTACTGATGACTCCACAGATTTATCACTAAGCTCTATGGACTATTTGAGCACCTGTCAGGTCATTGTTTTGAGATTTACAGCTTCACTGTTCTGGTTCACTCTCACGGCCCTCACTAACCTTTGTCACAGCTGTTTTTGGGGGAGGGGGGGATGAATGGCAAGCTGGGAAACATGGTGAAGTGTTAAGCAGCAAAACAGCCTAATATTTCTTTCAGGAGTTGAAAGAGACCAAAACAGAGCTACAAGGATCAATACCAGACTAACATTGATCAGGTGGCCAGAGAAACAACTCTAAATGAATGCTAATGTTCTGAGTCTGCTGGATGGGTAAATACATACAGGCAACTGCTGACAGCTCTGCCATATCAGACCTTGTCAGCTGATTGAGCAGGTGGTGATAATTTCTCTCTGGCAATGTTACAAAACTGCAGACTGACACATCTTAACTTCAGAGAAGAGGCAGAGAAAGTAGAAACAAAACTGAATTCTCTCAAAGCCTAAAATAAATTCAATTACCAAAATAAAATACAATATTGACTCCTGAAATCTAAACATCAAAATAGACCATGTTCTTGTTTTAATTTAGACACAACTTCTAAATAAGTTTTGCTTGTGCAAACCTTTTTATTATTATTTAAACAGATATTAGAAGAAAGACAGAGTTCAAACAGAAAAGTGCAATAAAGACATGTAATAAATACAACATATAAGGTTTTGTACAGGGGACACAGAAATATAGAGCATGATTAGATTCTGACAATATTTATGTATCATACAATAAAAATGTTTTGATTACTGACTCTCTCAGCTTTTCTTAAAACACATTTACTTTGTCAGGCTTATGGAGACTGACACAGCATCACAGATTCAACAGCATTTCCAGAGCTGAATATATGCAAATCAACACAGACTTCTGTCATCAAGCACCTACATTTAGGAGAAAAGCTCAGTGCTTTGCCCACTCTGTCACTCTGCTGATGACTGGCAGCTAAACCAGTTACAACTTCTCCGCTTTAGCTTTAAAGCACCCTTTTAAATGTTTTAAAAACATTTTAAACTTTCTACAACGCACATGCCATTTGTGTTTTAAAAGTAATTATATATTATAATTAATGTAATTAAAAATTAACATTTACTGATGCGAATGCCAGTGTCGCCCATGCAAAACCTTTATGCTGCACTGATATCATAAGGAGTCCGCTGGTGCCAAAGGAAGAGCAGAGCAGCTGTCAATCTCTCTACTGTCCAGGATTTAAACTGACAGAGGTCGAACATGACGCACAAATTCGTTGAAACTTAATGATAAAATAGATGTTTCAGTCTGAGCCATGAAGTATGACTTGCAGAAGATACAAGTGTGTCATAACTAGGCCAGGCTAACAGTATAAACTCTTGTTTGTTTGTGTTTGTTTTATGTAACACCACAGCTTGCTGTCACTTTGAAGCTTTAATTTTGGTAATATTTCAGGTGGCCTGTACTTATCTCTTATTGCTACTGTTGGCTTACACTGCGTGTACATGAGGAGCAAACTCAAGTCCACTTACTTCTGAGCTGTGTTGCTGTGGTTGTTCACCTTCAGGAATTAAAAAAACAAAAGGTAGGTAGGTCAACACTCTACAGTGGTTCCTTTTACATTCTATTAAAGAAACACAAACTAATAAATTATCTTTTTATAAAACATTAGGGTACATTACATACAGCGACACATTACAAATACCCAAGACACAAAGTTAGACCTTGACCTTGGGCTCAAGCCATTTGTTCTTAATTTGATGGAATTCTTTAATGCGTGGTTGAAATATGGTGTACACGAGATGTGACCCTGACCTTTGACTTTTGGCCACTGAAATCAAAACAGTCCTTTCTTGAGTCCAAGCAGACGTGAACTTAGTTTAAAGAAGTTCCCTCAGTCTTGAAATGTTGCATTCACAAGAATGGGACAGATGATGTACTGACACCAAAACTATCTCTGTGACAGCAGCCCTGAAAAACCTGCACTGAGTCAAGGATGAATTTATTTCCTGTAATTGTGCAGTTGACTTTGATTGTTCCTGTAAAGCAAATCCTGTCGGGATGCAGGTGAACGTAAATCGCGGTTAATATGCTGTTGTGTGTATGTGTGCTGTAAATCCTGTTGAAGTGCAGATGAATTTTGTTATTTCGCTGTTGGCTGCAAGTCAGTGTACCTGCCATCCCGGGAGCCAAAATTTTCTCATTTCAGCCCTGGCTCCTCAGATATTACACAGATTCATTTAATTCCCATCACTTAATTCAAATTATAGAAACTAGCTATATTTATGCAAATTGTATGTTTACTTATTCAACCATTAATTATTTGATTAGGTAAATTACTAATCACAGAGCTATCTTTAAGATATATGTTAGCAATTCCACAGCATTAGATAACATGATGAAAATAAATCATGTTTCCCCACCTGTGAGGCTACGTGAGTTAACAGGAGATGCAATTCAATGTTAATAGAGACTGGAAGTAAAGACAAATTATGTTTTTAATTGAGATGTGCACACAATCAACATGCAACATGTGGCGCTACAGGGTGCAGTGTAAAATAATGGAACTGGTTGAGGCTAACACACACACACACCATCACACACACGCACACACACACGGCTGTGCAAAATGATCTCCTATTTTAATTAAATATTCATTCCTTGTTATGGCCACTTGTCAGTGTTTATGAACAGCTCATTATTGGGAATGTAATCACATGCATACATATATAACCTGGATGACTTTGCCTGCATACACAAATCCTACACATGAAAGGCAGTGTTTTTTTCTGCCTTAAGAATTTTACCGCTGTTAATTACTTTTAAACCTCATCTGTCAGAAAACTTTTAATTATGACATAGTGACATCTCACTGTGTCCTTGGAGTAAAAGCTTATCTCTGCTGAAAGTCAGCGTGAGAAGCTTCATAAATCGCTCTCCAGTCAAACTCTGAGGCCTGACTGTTTTTAATCCGAGTTTCACTTTCACCTTGATTTCTGCGAAAGACTCTGAGACACATCATAAATACGGGCCCACATTATTGTCCATTAAATATTCAGAGGGGAGATGTCTGCACTGAGGTGAGGAGTACCACTGATCATCCAGAGGATTTGTCTCTTCCACCCGTCGTGGCTGTGAACTGTGGCATGAACTAACCCATGTTTGGTTTTTCACACACTGTCCTACGGTGACTGACTGGATGACAGTGTGCCAGGCAGAGCTCCCACTGTCTTACCATCTCTCTTTAGGGAAAAATTTCTCCTTCTTCTTCTCTCCTTCAGACACATACACTTAGATAATTTATTGTTTACCTGAGAAGACATGATACCTGCAAAATGTGAGTGAGTTGAGCCCCTGCGAAAATTGCTCAGGGACCTGTGGGACTGTATGTTAGTATTTGTGTGTGTGTGCGTGTGTGTGTGTGTGTGTCTTTGCACATGCAGGCTTGTGCTCTGTCCTCTCTGATTATCAGCTCTTGTGTGAGACACTGACACAACTTTGAGCAAAGATGAATAAATATCAATCTAATAACAGCGACGTGGCCCCTCTTCGACCATATTTCTTCCTCTCTTTATAATTTTGCATCAGTTTCTTTCACTTTGCTCTTTTTAGTTTGTCCCTTTTCACACTTTATCTATTTCCTGTCTTTCCTCATCAGACACACGGTTCCTTGTATGGATAAAGAAGGTGGTGAAGCAGAGTAATTGTGTTTGGTTCCCTTCTCTCTTTGTCTTTGTCAGAATTTGCCTTCCTCAATTTCTTTTTCTCCAAAACTCTCTCTCTTATATCAATTGTATGTCAACTTCAGCTTTTTGATCTTCTTAGTCCCTTCTCTTTTCTGGTCTTTTCTTTGTGCAGGACTACATGAGCATGCTTTATTTTAGCTGTTTAAAGTTGCTTTTCACACACTTACAATAATATGTAAAGAGCAAATTTCAATCTTCAAGCCAGATGAAACCGGCTGAGACAGATAGGAATATTTAAACTAATTGTTTAAATACTAAAGTTTATTTATTTTTTAGATTTGCCTCTGGTGGAAAGACAAACAGCAGCAACAAGATAGTGATGAAAAAGTGGTTGTCACCTTCACATTTAAAAGTCTGACATCTAAAAAAAAACCCTTTCTATCTACATCACCTTACTAATTAAAAAAAAAAACTGCCCTCTCACACTGTCAGCTGGGACCCCAGTTTAAGGTGCAGTGTTGATCTGAAAAATCCACCTTTTCCACTGTTGACAGGTGCATTTCTCTCATAGGTCACGCACCATTCAACAGTGAAGTTGAAAAAAAAAAAACAGATTAAAACATGAAAATATAAGAGGTTTGTCGCAAGCAGCCTCTTGCCGCTGCATCTTCATGCACTGCTCTTGCCATAGAAAAGAAGTACAGAGAGTGGGTGGGATGTTCAGTTAGATCATTTATGAAATTATTTACCAGCTCAAAACTGTGATTTAGAGGAATGTCTGACCCTGCCATAACATGAAAATCCACTCCTTGTTTGTTATACACTTGCTGGTGGTTTTTATGCTGAGAGAAGACAGGTGGTCAGACAGACGGACAGACAGACAGATCTCTGTGATGGGAAATTGAGGTCAGGAGCAGTGAGAGAGGTGAGTTTGTCTTTTCACAGGCACTTCCCTCAGAGAACATCTGAAAATTGTATGAAAGCAAATCAACACTTTGCTAGTCTCTGTCTCTATGGTGGTGATATCGAGTGATCAGAGTAACTATTGACTCCAGCACAGTGAAGGATTTACTTGCATGAGTATGTAATACTGTTTGGTTCACACACACAAAATCTGTGTCTGAATGAATCAAAATCAGTCTGAATGGATTCAATATATGATAATAATAATAATTTCATGTGAAACAAAATAAAAGTAGCCTTCTGATATTCATCAGTAACTGAGTATTTAGTAACTAAGTTATATGCAAACATTCTACAGATTACAACTATCGTACACAATTAAAAGCACTGCTCAGCTCCTTGAAACCTACACAATGTTGGCAAATGACCTCAAGATGTCTTTACCACAGACATGATCAAAGCCATCATGATGCCACCCAGAGGTTTGTTGACTATGTTTGAAAGCAGTCAATTTGGCTTTTTTAGCTAATGCCTTCCTGTTCATTTGGCACTAGAAGTGACCATATTTGGGTACCAAATGGCCACACCCCTAATTATAGATCATTTCAAGCCTGGATATAAATTAAAGTGAGTTTTATAAAAAAAAACAAAAAACAAATATCAACCCCTGTACAGAAATTACGTATATAGTTGACCAATGTCATGATTTGTACCATGCTGTAAATGTGTAGTTTTTTTTGTTGTTGTTTTTTAATCTGCTGTAAAGTTGCTTTAAATATGGGGTGTATGGGGATAGTCTTCTCTGTGGAGTCAGCCTCAAGTAGCCGTTCGAGGAACTGCATTTTTTTAAATTTAATTATTGGCTTTGTCCTGATTCCCAGTGGTTGCTTTTTCTGATAGTCAGAGTCATTCTTTCACATTCAGTTTTTTATAAAAAAAAGGCAGGAAACCAGGTCCCTTCATGTAAACCTAAGTTATTCTTGCATGTAGACTCTGCAAAATGTCTGCAGAATCAGGTCTTGATGTTGTGTGGCATTGTCCCGTCACCCTCAGATGTACTCTCACAGGAAGTACTGAAGAAGTTTTAGGTAAGGAGTGTTGCCAGGCAGAATGTAAAGAGGCCATGTTCAATGAGGTTGGATGAGGCTACTGATGTTTCTTTAGTTTTGACTGTGTTTGTGTTGATCTTAATACTACATGCATCTAGATTTAGGCAATATACAGGCAAGAAGAAAAAGGTGTAAAGTAGCTGTACTCTGTACACTTATATAACTCTGAAGCAAGAAAGACGCAGCGTTTTGGGTTTTTGTCCAGCAGTAGCATGAGAACATCAACTCACCCACTTGCTCACATGGGTTCAGTAGCACTTTATATGGATTAAGTGCTGCGGAATTGACAGATTGAAGTCCAGGCCAAATGATTCATACATTTGCATTCACACATACAGCTCTCTTGGTAGATGTCTGCAAAATTTAAAGTTAGCATACTGCATACTGAAATGCTCTTCACAAGAAAGAAAAAAAAGATTGATTACTTTGACTCGGATAATTTCACACAGTGTCTCACTTGAAATGTCTGATATAATCAAGATAGTAATCTAGATACTGATTCAACTCTACCTAGTTTCGTAGAGCTATAAGATTGACAGACCCTTAGGACCCCTTTTCCATTATCTTTCCTTTTCTTAGATTTAGCAAAACATGTCAATATATGAGTAAAGAGTAGCATGCTGTGGATTGCTGCTTCAGCAGAGCAACATAGATTAACTATATCCACAGCACTTGAAATAATAGAGATGAAAATAAACTTTAAAAAAAGAAAAAAATATGCATATGAACTAAGGCATATCAAGCCGTCTTTGGTTAGATAACCAGCTCCCTCTCTTGTCTCAACATCTTTACCCTTGGTCTAAATTCATTATATGACTCATATGTCCCTGTAGACATCCAGCGATACTCTCGAGTGCTACAATATTTCTCCAATATGCCGTAGGCTACGTGGCACAGAGGTAGAGCTGGAGAGAGAGAGAGAGAGAGAGAGAGAGAGAGAGAGAGAGAGGGGTGAAGATATCAAGAGGAAGCGACGGAAGCAGAGAGATGAAAGGAAGAAAAAGGAGGGCGAAAGTGACAGACTCTGACTGCCGGGGTCCTAATTTTGTGCTGGCCCACATCAGATGTAGTGACCTTGCACTGGTCATGAGGTAATTTCATTGGCCACGAGCACTTTTTTTTCCGCATGCCTATTTGGTATGTTCGTGACCTGCAATCACATTACATAAAAATAGGCAGGGACTGCACCAGAGGGGGATTTCAATGCAAGTTAGGGTGGTGCAGTTTGGATTAAGAAATTACACTTGTGCCCCGAACCACTTGTAAAAAAGTTTCTCTACCTATTTTATATGAGAAGCGGTATATCTGTTAAACACAGTGGGCAAAGGGCATTGTGGGAAGCCAGTGAGGGATCATGTCTTTTTTTTTTGTTATATCAGTGATTCCATGAGTTCTTAAGTATATGCTTTTAGCAAGCTTTCATGGACAAATTACAGCATTACAAGGACTATTATTCTCTTACTTGCCTTATTTGAATGCAACTGGAGGAGTAAAAAGTGCACTCAATTGGGAGAACAGCAAGGCCAAATGATCCCTCGCCTACACTGAAAAATCTTTATCAAGAGCTGCCAAAATGCTAATCTGGCAACAGTAGAAGAGTTGACTATATTGTTTTGAACTGGAACAAATAATCCAGTTATCATTTGGTCAGTCTATAAAATATTACCATTAAGATAAACAATTAATTGCTTCAGTCACCATTCTCTGGTTCACGTGTAGCATTCATTCCTGAGCATGCGGACGACCTCTCCAAAGAAACACACACTGGGGGGCTATCATGAGCATGCATACCGTTACAGTGAAATCAAGTAAATATATGTTGTGTACATCTGGTTAAAACTACTGCACACTGATGGAGTGTAACAGTTCTGATATTAATCCAAGGGTAGGTATAGCGTTCACATTTTATTAAAACTGTTTTAGAGATGTTTTGATTCAACTTTAAGATCTTTTTTGAAGCTCTGGTGACAAGTAGTTCTAATATTTTGTCCACCTCATTAGTTGAGTGAGTGGAGACATCTCTCAGGAACAGAGGTCAGATTTACTGCAGGGCTGTTTCATTGGATTAAACTAGTTTAAGTTTTGTGAAACTAATTAACTGGCAGCTGAGTGAATAAGTGTTCTTAATAGTTGATCAGGATTCTTTTTTGATGCCACAGGGAATTGAGAGAAGTCACTTTGTGAGTCACTTCTGCTGTGTCTGTGTTAGGGATAAGATTATTCATTAGGGTCATTTTGTGTCTTTTTCGTGACTTAAGACTTTTCCTCAAGACAAAAACTAGTGTGACAAAAAAAACTCACCACTCACACACATTCAGGCTAAAAGGAGACAAAGCTGTGAAAACACTTCTTGTAAAACCTTGGATTAAAATTACCAGCACTTCTGCTCAATATGAGCCTGGTTGAAAAATGGAGGGGTGCAGCAGGGAACAGTTGCTGCACTGCAGAGCAGGCAGCATGCTCAAAACACAAATGAGTTTTCTGTCAGACTGGCTCCAGGAAGTGGTTCTTGTTCTCTTTCTATTGTACTACAAGTGCCTGCTCTCTGCTCATTGCCTTGCTGGGTCATTGACTTTTTGCTTATTAGGGGTCCAGGCAGCCAAGTCTCAGTTTCTAATTCTACTTCTGCTTCTTCATCTTTTACTTCACATCAAGTGTAAGTTTGAAACTGTGAGACTAAGAAACACTAAACTCGTAGGGCAGGTTGCAAATTGCACCCATTACCCAGAAACGTAAAAAGACCCTTATTGACCTCAGGCTAGAACAAATGTAATGTTTTTGCAGTAATCTGAACAATGACTTTGATTGGAGTTTAAATTCTTTTAACACTTAAATCAATCAATTTATTTGCATCCCTTCTGCAACGGTTATGCTTAGACAATTATAAATTTTGTGACTTTTTCTGCATTTTTTAAAATCCTATTTTGAAATCTTGTCAGAAACTGCTTGGCCAGTTGTTCCAAAACCTCCTTCTTCTAGGATCATCTACGGACTTTTCCAAATTTTAGTCATTAAAAGAAAAACTGAAATGTCAGTATGTTCTGATCATAAGAGTCAAATCATTTTTTTCTCAGAAAGCCAAAACAGGAGTCACAATAGCCACAAAAGTCATAATGTGA
>JAPZDY010000004.1:5785729-5805561 GCA_029783645.1 Ctenochaetus hawaiiensis | reverse complement strand
AAATAATATGATTGACACATCATTTGGTAATAAATATCTTTGATAAACTATCACAACATTCTTGCTTTAACCACTCACTGTTTGTTTACCGAGGTTTGATTACCAGCTGGGTATGCTGGGAAACAGCCATTACTTGGATTTCTCAGCAAGGTTTTGGTTGTAATAAAACTGCAGGTACTCTTTATGAATTAAAAAATACTTTTGTCAGATAAATTACCTTTGATTTTTATTTTATGGTGGAGTTATGGATACTCTCACTTCTCCAGGCCTCCTAAAATCATTCGTATGGATCAGTCTATTGAGGGGAAAAAACTCACTCTTTGCTTTAGTTGTTGCCAACTCTAATCTGAACTGAGGCTAGAGCTTGTAATTAAGGGTCCAGATGACACTCTGCTTTATTAAAAGGGGTCACAAATTGTGTTGCAATTAGTTTGTGATAATCTGATGAACTCTGATTTTTAGTGACACTGTATGCATCGCAGAAGTACAATATGAACCGTAATAATAAGAGCTATAAGTTGGCAAATGTTTCTAACTTATTTCAAGGCTCTGCTTTGTAAAGGAACCTGGATATTACTATTTCAGTTTTTACTTCACTTACAAAGTGCACATTCTTCGAAAATGTTCATACTGTTGCTGACTAATCACTATTTATTATCTAATGTATGTCCAGAGCACAGAGTGTGGGAGAAATGGAGAGGTTAATTGAGGGCCAACAGCAAGTTTTGAGCACTGAGGCCCCCTTGCGGGTTAATCCAGCTCTCTCGTTCACACATTTTCTCATTTACTTTGCTAGCTCCCTTTGTATTGTGAAGGATTGTTTTTAAAAGTTTTGAAGCAAGGATTTGTCACTGGAACACCAATTCACACTGTTATTTATGAATAATAAACCAAACATAATTTCACTACAGCAAGCAGACTTCCCCAGGTGTGTGAAGTCAGCAGCTGCAAAACTGTCCACAGATCCTATTTGTAATTTCCACGAGGAAGTTCACATAACCATTTTTTTTTGTCAATAGAATTTATTCATAGACAATGTGACATGAATGCAGAATCAGCATGCCAAGGCAGTGTGCAGCACATGTGAGCAACCTAATGTTGCAACATACACTCAAGGGGTAATAAGACGGTGGGTTTATGATTTGACTGCTGAGCATTGCCCCGTCTCTCGGGGTGTGTCTTGGAGAGCAGCAATAAACTCTATAGGGAGGAAAGACACTTGAATTTGAATCCAGCCAAATCATGGAGAGAGCAAGAATATCAGGGTCTGGTCGAATGTAGCCAGAGGTGAACTTTGATTTGTGTGAAAACGTTTCTGTTTCATTATATTCTATTTGTTTCAGGATTTTTTACATCCAGCATGTTGTAAACTTAAGCTTTTAACTTTGTTTACTCAAACTTTTTTTCTAACTATTTCTGTGATTCTTATTCTTGATTTGAGATATTCAGCAGACACACTATTGTAAAGTGTAACTCCTAAGTAAAGGAGACAAAAGTCATAAGATGAAATTAATGGGCTTCCTAAATGAGACTGGAAGAACTTAAGACATATTACAAAATGATTAATAACATAAATCCAAAGTAGAGGTAACTGCAGTCAACTTTTGTCCTTGGTTGACGGATCTTTCACAAAATGAACCTGATACTGTAGAAATTCCACACCTGGGACCTTGATTTATGATTTAAATGGTAAATGGACTGCTTTTGTAGAACCTTCTTCCAGTTTAGTGAAAGTGCTTTACAATACATGCCAACAATCACCCATTCACACACACATTCATACAATAAGGGCAAAGACTTCCATGCAAAGTGCCAATGTGCTCATTATACAGATCTACACAGTGAACAGGGTTCGGTATCTTACTTTTAGACGCAGGCCAGAGATGCCATGGATCAAACCACAGATTTTAACCTGCTCTGTGTCCTGAGCCACATTTTTGGTGGACTGGAGCTTAACTCACAGTTTACTTTGTGCTTCATATTTCTTGAGTTCCTCCCCTCAAGAAAAAAAACTCTAAGTGCAAACAATACGTTTACAGTAAGATTTAAGATGTTTTGTTCCTGTGTGAAGCACAGTTCATCATGGTGAGATAAAATAACAAAAGATAACTAAGATTGTCTTCCACTCCCTCTGGGGCAGACTGATAAAACTTTTTTCCCTCAATGTAATCTTTATCACCACATACTATTTCATAAAGTAAAGTGGAAAAGGATGCGTAAGGTTTTAGAAAATATTCCCATCGGACTCAGTCAGAGGGATTTCATGTACTTTACGAGAATTATATACAGTTCTGTTGGAGAACAAATCTTATCAGACTTTCCAAACCATTCAAGCGGAATACTTGGCTCTGAAGTTTGAACTTTTCTCGCAAAGTTCCTTGTAAGATTTATTTCCTTGTGAAGTTAGTGTTTATCGCAAAATTACCCCCTTTTCCAGATGTTGTTCTGTCATGTGCAGGTACAGAAAGTGTCTGTTCCTTCTCACACTCCCTTCCTACTCAAGCCCCCACCTCAGCTAACTGATCTTGCAGGCACGTTTTAGCCCACACATCGTCTCCGGCAGGACAGCGTGAGAGGAGAGCCAAAGTGGGAGAGAGGGACACCAAATGTCCTGTATGTCTTTTTCAGTCTTCAATTCCTCCCAGCCCGTTACTATGGAAACTGTGAGTTGAGGCGAGTTGAAGACTAAAAATGCTGTACAGATACAAGTAGCAGCTGGTGTGTGTTTGTCCCATCACTGATCAGCAGCGCTCCCAGCCGAGAGTCCTGAGGTGGATGTCCTGAACCTGCGCAGATAAACTAAGGGATTATGGGTAAGTTTATCCTAAATCATTTTTCTGTCTCATGTGAATACATGGCTGTTTGTGCTGCATGCCAGCTAAAAGTGGATGAAAGCCCTGCTGCAGAAACTGTTGCAAAAGTGAAACTTAAAAAGGCATGCAGGGACATAAAATATTATTGTTGCCCCATAAACTGTGAGTACACGTGAAACTTCTCAGAAGTTTACACCTACAGTTTACTGTTTCTAACACACTCATAGAGACAAACACACAAGCACACGCTTGTGCTCCTATCATTGTGAGGACCATCACTGACATATTACATTCCCTCATCCCCTACTGTAACCTTCACTATCCCACCAAAATGACTAAGCCTAACTCTAGCATAAACACAGCTCGGATCCTTGAAACCTAATCTTAACACAGAGAATCTTACAAACGCACACACACACATTGGGTTTGGCAATAAACACCCAAACAGTTTGATTGATTCCGAAGTCGATGAAGCAAGCCAAATGTTGAAGTGCTTGCAGCAGGGAAACACATTCTGCACAGTGATTACACAAAATGATGTAAATGGTAGAGGACATCATTAAAGAAATAGTTTGACATTTTAAGAAATCTGCTCATTAACTCGTTTCTGAGAGAATATTGAGAACACCTCTAACATATATCATGCCGATATGAAGCTACACAAAGTTGACAGAAACAGTCAGCCCGGCTCTGTACAATTAGTTACTCTTGGGCTCATTTATCAACATGTTATCTGATGATAAATCAATCTGTTTTTCTGTTTAAAAAGCTAAAATGTAAAAGAGACAATTGAAAGATTTAACTGGGTGTTATGTGCCAGGCTATTTCCTGGCCATAAGCAGTAATACCATGGATTCTGTTAACATTTATAAAGAGCCAGATTAGGTGTATGCCCTTTTCCAGTCTTTTCTCTATCATCTTTCTATTATGCATGACACTGTAATGTTCCTGTAGCTTTCTGATCCACTTTAAAAAGACTCCCTACCCTTAACAATATTAGTAATTGTGTTTGATATAAATGAAATACTTATGTAACAGTATGAAGGAATTCATTCGTGTCCCATCATGAATAAGTGCCAGTGGGATACTTTTTTCATTTTTCTCTGCTCAGTTTCTTAATTTCACTGTTGGTCATTCAACAAGGCCTACAGTACAGCAAAAAAGCAAATCTTGTAAACAGATGTGTAGAGGCCAAGATGCTTTTTGTAAATCTGTGTTCTGTCTCATAGTTTCTGAGTCTAGGGCAGGTTTGTGAGTATGAAACAGGGAATGATGGACAACTTGATGTTGGCTTGAATTTAGTTTGCAGTTTGGAGTTGGCTGAATAATTAATAACCCTAGAGTTAAACCAGACATTTTTGAGACACACAGAGCTTTTCTGTGTTTGTGTGAATGAAAGAACAGAGAAAGAGTTTGTCACAGCTGGCGATACTGATTTTATTTATATGCTGTAGTGACATTTGTGACAATTTGGATAATTTAACAAAATAATAAAATAAATAAATAAATAAACTGCTGTTTGGCTGATTACTGTGTGTTTAATTAATATTCTGCTGACTCTGTTCAGCACCTGCAGTTAAACTCTTTCCCCTTACAAGGAGAGAATCAGGATGCACAGACTGACATCGCCCATCATGTAGCTTGATAAAAACACATAAGATCAAAAGATAAGCTCGCTGCTAAAGAGAAAAAGTTTAAAAAATGATTTTTGTTACTAAGATATGATCAAATGACACTAAAATAAATTTTGTGTGCACCACAGTACGAGATGTAAACCCAACACAGCATTTACCACTGTTTGAAATAGTACTCTAAGCTCATTCAAATGTCTTAAACTGTACCAATCATGTGCCAAGTCCCAATAAAGATATTACAAGAATATTAGAGAAACACTATACAGGGCTTGAGATGATAAATATGTTTTTAATATGTTTATAAATAATAATAGTCATGTTATTCAGGTAACATTGAAGGGAAGGGACCCATTGAAGGGACCCAGCAAACAAAGCTTCACCTGTGCAGCAGAGCCCGTTCCTCGTTTTTTGATTTGTCAGGGAAGAAATAACTGTTGGAGCAAATTTGACTGCAGCTACTTCTCAGAACTCCAACCATCATTTGACCTAAATAGGAAATGCATTTTAGAAGTTTTTAGGCACACTTACCTAATAGCTGTAATACCTAAATTTACCTTTAAATGGCTGTTTCGACCAAAAAATTGAACTATATATCACCATACCCCTCTGCACTGCACACGCACAGCTGTCTGTACTGTTACACTCCTTCTGTATCTTACTTGTAGTGACTCTCACTCAAGATACAAACTTTTTTTAGTGGCCTTAAAATAAACAACTAGCTGATTGAGTGAATTCAAACTGAACCAGTTGGCTGAGCTATAATTTTGTGGCTGTATGAGTACAATGTTTTTCAATCCAGCACATCTCTTCAAATCCGTTGAAAATTACATCTAATCAAAAAGTTTTTAAACCTGGCACTGCAGCTTGGCACTGCATGCATGACTTTGTTCATAAGGCATAACAGCAATGTCACAAACAATGTTATGGGCTTATTGCCTCATTTTTGTTTCAACTAAAATTTCTGTTTTACAACGTAAAACATTTATATATGTATAAAACACTTTCAAGCTCAAATTGGCTCTTTAACAGTTGCAGAGGTGTTAAAACCAAGATCAAGACCAGGAGCCTGTACCGACACCACACCTTGTATGTTTTTCTGATGTAATAACAGAGAAATATCAAAGTGAACGCTCAAGAGTACCCTGAGGCTTTGGCATACAAGTTTTTCTGCAACCTGCACCTATATAATGGAAGCTTACCTAATTAACCTCTGTAGCTTGTAGCTTATATATAAGTGTGTGTAATCTTGATGGTGATTGGTAATATTGACCTTATTTGTAAATATTTTAATGGCAGTTTTAGTAATTTTATGAAAAAACATGCTCCTATTTGCTAGTTCAGTGTGAAGGGCCACTGGTTTCCTTCTGAGCTCGTCGGCCTCTTACACAAGTTGAACCAGCTTTGAGCCAAAGCAAAGAAGTCTGTCTCTGAGGCTGACTGGTACCTATTCCATCATCTGCATAAGTGCTGCACTGCTGCCATTAAAAAAGCCAAAAGCAATCATTATTTATCACAGACCACAGACAGTCTAAATGGCCCTAAGAGATTTTGGCAAACCATAAAATCACTTTCTGCCAACTCTTGCTCATCAGAGCTCCCTCCTCAATTTGTTGTTGAGTCCTTCGCAGTCAAATAGATCTGAGATGCTTAATTATTTCAACAAAAAATCCTAGCCTCAAGCTCTCTGGCACATTATCTCAGAGTTACACTCTATCTAGGGTGATTTTCTATCAGATACCTCAGGTCTATCAGACCATGCTATTGGTGCAGCTCAATTGTCTTTCCACCAGCTTCTTTTATGTCAAAAAAGGTGTGCCACAGAGTATAATGTTAGGACCCACCCCTTTCCAAAATTATCTAAGTTATTTAAATTATTCAACTGTAGATCATTATGGGGATAATACCACTATATATTATTGTGCAAGCACTATTTCCCTGTCATTTCAACATCAGAAGTCTTCTTTTTACATTTTTCAGTTGCATCTGTTCCTCCTAAGAGTAGTGTTGAAAGCAGATAAGATCTAGGCCAAGTTTCGTTCCGACAAATAGATTGTGCCATTTGTTCTATCCTGCACCATGTCTGCACCAAGTACCCCTACTGTGATTGTAATCACCTACAGACATTCAGGCAACATCATTGTTGAAAGTCTTTCCTTTAAATTTTACACAAATCATCCAAAAGGAAATTAAAGTTTAAATGATGCCTCTTTCTTTGGAATTAATTCCGTTTTTTCTTTCATATTAGGAAACAGCTTGTTGCTGCCACATTCTTGCTTCTCCATCACTCTCTACAATCAGTTGGAGGCTAACTATCATAGAGCTCTGACATTAATAACTGGCTGTACATTACTGAGACACCACTGTACTCTGATTTTTTTGTGAACTGGTCATCATTACTTACACAAAGTCTTACGGCTTATTTTATAAATCCATCCATGAACTGCTGCCACTTATGTATCTGCTTGCATGACACGTAAACAGTGATGACCTATCTATGCTGCCACGGCTTCATCCCTCTCCCAATTCACACTTTCTATACAGAAACGTAGAACATCACAACACAGCAAAATCTAAGGCTGCCAAGAGATTCAAAAGAATAACTCTAACAAATTCTGTGTAAACCGTGTAGGTTTATTTTAAATAGCAAACCTATTTATTTACATCTATCTATCACTTTTGTACTCACCACTAATGATTTGTGTCCAATTTTGTCTTTGTTTTGCTGCTGTCCTTGCCAGGCCTCTCTTGAGAATGAGTCCCCTGTCTCCTTGTTAGGATAACCTTTCTAAATAAAGGTTATATTAAAAAAATCAAATGAGGGTGCCCTTGAAAAGAGCTGAATCAGGAAACATAATTCATCCACACTGTAAAAGCATAACTGCATTGTTAAGAAATTGAAGATGAAATTTTTGTTTGGTTTCCAGGGACCTTAAAATAATCACAATCTTCTCAGTCCTACTAGGCTACTTTAATCAGGGACTTGGATAGGTTTGTTTGCTGAAGCAAGGAACCGATCTGTTAGGAAGTATTAATTCAATGGCTCTTCTCATCACGGAAATGAGATGTTGCAGGAAATCTTGACTGTGAGACTTGAATGGTGCAGTGAGAGAAAATGACTGATACACAAAACAAAAACACACTGCAACCCTGTCATTGAATGAAGAATGTGCCAGAAATTTCCAAGAGATATTTCTTGGCACATTCTGTGATTGTCATTCTATTCACATTTTCTTATGTGGCACCTATGTTTCCTGGCTACAGCACTTGGATCTTTTCATTTTTATATTACATTTTTATATATCATTACAAATGAAGCGCTTCCTGCCTCTGGCTCACTTCATTTAGATCCCTTAAACTGCATTATGAGCTATGTATTAAAGTGATTGACTGTCTGAAATTGAATTTTTCTCTGACTGACTAAGAGAACACTGCAACGTTTTAGATATAGGATAGAAAAGATCTCAATTAAAACAGCCGGTTTCATTCCTTTGAATCTAGTTTGGCAGTGTGAATTTACCCCTGATTAAATATGAAAAATTGCCTAGCCTGTATATTTTTGTGTATTACATTATACTGCAATGGAAGAAATGAAGCTGATGTCTCCTCCTGCAAAGACAACATGTGTGAACTGCTAATGAAAGTCTTCTTGTGTGCAGTCACGCAGAAACTGAAATATGCTGGATCCGTGCAGACATTCTGTGCTTTAAAAAATTGATAAAGGCCGTATTGTTCGAGATGATGCCTGACATTTGACCATCTTGTCGACGTCCTCTACCCATACAGCATCTGCCCAGTTCATAGAAAACATCACCCAGACCTGATGTGAGCAGCTGGAGATGACCCTCACTGAGTCATCTCCAACCCTCTCTCTACTTCCATCTCCCTGTCATGCTCTATCTATTTACCTGTCATTGCTTTCACCTTTCTCTTGACCTCAGTCTTTATGCCTCTGTGTCTTAACTAAGTTCATCCTCTACAATTTGTCTGTTGCATCCATCCCTCTCTCTTCCATCTTCCTAATGTCTTCAGTGTGTTGTTTGGACAGCTGAGGGGAGCAGGGAGGCTGCATCAGCACAGTGAGGTGTAGATTGTCTTGTTTCCTTACATCTCTTTGCTAGCCTTCACTCTTAGGTGACCCATAGGTCACAGACAGACTGACAAAGATGACGAATGTGTAGCACAAACATACACCGTAAGGATATTTTCTGGTCATATCCTGAGGCATTTCTCTCTCTCTTTCTCTTTCCCTCTTCCTCTCTCTCTCTCTCCCTCTCTCTCTCTCTCTCTCTCTTTCTCTCTCTGCATCTCTTTTCACCCAGTCATCGCTTGACAGACAGTGACATGAAGGAAAAGTTCAATGTAAAGTCAGATGGCAGAGAAAAAAGTTAGAAGAAGGGTTCATGGTCAAAGGAAAAAATCATGTTTGAAACATGTTTTGAAATGGTACAAGTATTTATAGTGTCAACTAAAAGATAAGGCTGGTGATATTCTAAATTTTTGTAATCAGTAAAAAAAAATTAGATGAAAACCAATGATGCATGTGTGCATTTATCAGTGTGACTTTCCCAGCCTCTCAGTCCAAAGCCCATCGTGTTTTACTTGAGATGTACATCTTTAAATTATCTTCCGTCTTTTAAAAAGGCCAAAATAAAGTTCCAAAAGCTGGCAATATATATTTTTTTAAAAACTACATAAGCTATTACCACCTGCACTGACAACACCTGTTGCTGGTACATACTTAGTTTTGGTATTTGCATATGGATAATAATAAAATATAAAAAATAAAAATAAAAATAAAAATAAAAAGATGTTAGATTGGCTCACTTGTTGTTAGCAAAGGATGCTGGTAGAAGCTGTTGCATAAATTTTAGGTTTTGATTAATCAGTGTATCCATTCACCATTTTTACTTTCTCTTACTGTCCCGTCAAAATAATATTGTTCACAGCTGACTTTTGTGATACCCTCACTCTAACCAGAGGCTGTGAAAGAGTTTCATCATATATTGCACTCATAAGAAAATGTAGTAGACTATAAGTATACATGAAACTCAAAGTATACTAAGTATACTACGTTTACTTAAGAGGGGCATCTTCAAAAGCCACATTAACAGGAGTGAAGGAAGAAGACCTAATTTTTCTGTCCAGTGCAAGCCTCTGTGGTGGCTATATCTTGTATGTGGTTGGAAATGTCTTCTCTGGATGGATTGTTATGCTTTCAACCTGCAGCTGGGGTCCTAAATTATTAAGAATCTTCCTATCTGTCCATCAGCAGATACCTGGACTTTGAGCCGGGCAACACAGGGGCTCTGCTTTGTGTAGAGGTTGGTGTAAAACAGGGGGATCTGCATGAAATCATAATCCTGAGATTTCCAGATCTGTTTCTTGGATTGAAAAAGTATCCAGGGGTCCATTCACTATTTATTATATGCTGACAGATGGTGTATACATTGCAATGTCTTTTCCTCTGTGCCTCAGAGACAGCCCGTCCTTTCTTTCCACAAAATATTTTGATATGATGCGATTCCTGCCACTGGTAAGAATACAGTGTTTGTGGAGGTGTAGCCCTGTAACATTTTATGTGAACTCACTGAATGATGTTACTGGTTTAAAAAAATTCCTTTTAAGTAGTATCTCTTTTTATCTGTTAAAGCAGGCACTTTGATGCAAAAACTTGTGCTGGTTTTATTGGGCCCAACAAATGACTTCGATGTTTTAGTATAATAATGCAAAAAGGACTTTTATATTTGGTTTTACATTTGGTCAGAAAGAAATATTTTTCACTGTTGCTATTCAGCTTGTGGAGGTCTTTATGAATACAATTTTATGTAGTCAAAATCCCATCTTGTCTTATCTTTATTAAATTAATAAGGAAAAACAAAGATACCACTGAATTTTACCTGAAAAATGTGATGGGAACTTGTAACCAACAGTTTTCACCAGATGGAAATGTTAATACCGCACTTCACGCAGATCATGTTTGATGACTTTTTTTTTTCATTTTTTTGCAATATTAATGAAAAGCAATGACTGCATGGTATAGTCAGATATGGGTAAGGACTGTGGTTATAACAAACAAACATGGTTTTGGCATATTTAAGGTGACGTCACTAAAATACTGCGTAAGGACAAGATCAAGGTAATAGACAATAGAAAGGTCAATGTTAACTGAAGGTCTGTGAGAGAGTCAAGTTCCAGTCTCCCAAGTTTAAATCAAAAGTAGTGCATGGAAATCCACAACCCGGACCTTCACTCAGTCCCTTACTTTTCATTTTGTCACATAAAAGGCACACTATGTCCTTTATTGGCACTAGAGTTTGGCAATGGCTGTAAATCTTGGGATGTAGTTTCATCAAATTTAGATGTAATTTCAGAGCAGGTACCTGGGCAGAATTGATAGACCGCAGCTTTCGAGCACTCCAGTCAATACACATGAATGCCTTCATAGTGTGCTGACACAAATGAAAAAAACTTTCTGAGAAGAACATTGAGGAGCAAAGTGCTGATCGCCTTTGCCTTCCACCTTTTAAAATAACATTTCATCAACAGATGGCTGCGCCTGACCAAATTTCTCTCACAAAAGCATACACAATAGGAGGAAACTGCTGATGCATACAGGTTACAAGAATATGACAGGACCTAATATAAAAAGTTGGCGGTAACAAAGCAGTGACTCTCTAGAGCGGGTCAAAGGATTCAAGCTTCACACCACTGTGGGAAGTCCAAGTATTTTGCAAGGTGGACTGAGCACAAAACTTTAAAAATGCATTTACTGCCGACTGGAACTCTGTGTACACCAGACAATCACTGAGGTCTCACATCATCAGTGGCTGACCAAGAAAAGGCATCTGGATGAATCATAGCATTCTTCTTTGACTGTTGTGCTCAAGACTAGTGGACTGGTTGTGGTAGTCCCATTCTGATTGGTATCTAAAAGCCTCTACCGGGAAACAAGCTAGAAGAAATCAGGTGAAGTTAATTATCGACAATTTTGGTATAGGAGGCACTTCCGCTCTTGATTAGAGAGCAAGTGCCTCGGATAAGAGTCAAAGTTTTGCTGGGCCAACCCAGAGTCGATGTAAAATGTTGAAATGCAATCTTCATCCAGTGGTGAGACTGTACTCTGTACCTGGCCTGGATTGCAGTGCAGTTTTTAGTCCCAAATCGGCCCATCTTATCAAATCAATATCTACAGTGCAGCAACCACCTAGTGGCCCACTTTGACTGGCTGTTGAAGTGCAGGACCCCAATTTTTCCTCCCTGTTTTATTAGGTTGAGGCCTCTTAGGTGATACAGAGAGAGAGGGAGATCCAAGAAGTCCGTAACTGTCTCATCTCTAAAGTGTATTATGTATTATGGAGTAAAGAGCTTAAAAGAAAACAGCTGCTGCCACTGCCATCTTCCAAGCTACTACAGTTATTACAAAGAAAGCATGAGAGCTCCTATTCCACTGGAATGCCTCATTCCCAATATTCAGCTGGTCATTGTAAGGTGTGTCTGAGGTTAATCTATGTGTAAAACAGAACAGAAACTGCCAGCATGTTTAACTGCTGGCAGTTTCTTGAAGATCTAAGGCGAACCCTGCAGACTGCTCCAGTGGAGTGGCACAGGGGCAGACAGCATGGACTGTGGTTGTACTGAGCAGCTTTAAGGTGTGAAACTATAAGTGTGAACCTGTACGATGAAAGCCTTTTACTCAGTGAGACTTCCTGGGTTTAACCAAGGGGAAACAAAAAAAAAATCTTTCTTTTCATGCTACGGTGGTTCTCTTCAACGAGTTTAATGAGACAGAGGTAAGGATGGGTGGGTGTGGCCTGAGGAGCTTTGTTGTGTTGATCTCCAAAGCTATGTCACCCCTTTTTTAACTCTTTTTTTCTTGATATTTTGTAGGCACTTTTTCATTTACTCTTTAGCAGCATCAGTGTGGGCAGGCAGTCCACTTCCTGTTCTGATTGGCACATGTTGCTAATGTTATGTAAATTGTTGCCTTGCACAATACACACAAAATGGCTATTGGTTGACTTTTAAAATACAAAATAAAAATACATTTTCTGACAACTGTTATTCATTTTTTTTTTTGTTTCAGACAATAAACCTAAAATAAGCACATGATGAGCCACACACAAAATGAATCATTTCTTTTCCGCCCGCATTGTTCAACAGCCAGTTAACATGATTGTGCTTAAGGAAGCATCTCTCCATTCAAATTCTTACATTTGGAATGAGCCTCACGCAGAATTTACTGGTCACATAAAACTGCACTTTAAAAATACTAAGCATATATAGAAAATCTTTGGTGGCTTGTTCACCCAAGTGAAAATACCAGATTAAGTGAAACTGGCTATCTTCCATTCTTAATCTTTCTATAAATCTCAGCTTGCCACTCTTTATAAGCACACACAAGTAAAATCTTATTTTCCCCAACTGAAATGCAGTAATGATCTGCACTCATGATTGATGATGTAATTAGTTAAATATCTAACTTAGACTATTTCAGAAACTTTAAAAACAAAAAATATGCCCCTTGGTGCATTGTTGCATGTGAAAAGGCAGGCAACAAAATAACCCCAATGACCAAGTATCACTGTGGGCAAGAGGAGCCAAAAGAGAAGAGGGGTCTGATCAGACATAATTATTTGTAATTTGCCTTAAGGTGGACTAAAAAGAGAGACAAAAAAGAGAGAGAGAGAGAGAAAGAGAGGGAGAGTTGACCAATTGCGAGGCAGTTAACTTCTTACTGTCAGAAGCAGTAGCCTAAATCAAATTAATGTGTGTGGCAAAATAATATGATAAGTATTATGGATGTAACATTTATAATTAAGGTATTTCAGCGATGATATTTTGGGAAAGTCTTTGCAATTTCATCTTACGTGGTCCCTTGTCTAATTTTGTTGCACGCTTGCCCTAGTTTTACAGATGTTTCCAAGCCCTGCTGTGCTGTGAGGCTCCTCGACGAGGCTCAAGCATAAAGAGCTCCTCCAAGGTCGCCACCAAAGCCATGAGAGGCGTGGCAGTCACTGGTCAGCGCCGTACCAACGACTTCCTATTTATGGTAGCCTCCCTGGGTCAGCCGGCCGCCACCTTGCCCCAACTGGGCCCATCCTTTGAAGTCACCAATGATGTCACCAAACCCCCCTCTTCAGACACCAACAAACCTGTTGTAGTGTCGTTAGTGGCCCACTTTGATGGTTGATGATTGGCTATAACCATGAGGAGTCCCAAAGCCCCCAGCTGGGAAGTCATTAATAATGAGAAAGGTGGTTTTACAGAGGCTTGGAGAGCAGCGGCCTGCCAGTCCAGGTGGATTTAACGCAGCTGTTGCATCAGCTCTGCTCCAGCTAGGAGAGATGATTGACCACTAACAAAGGCAAAACTTTGACTGCCTCTGGACGATATGAGCAGGAGTCAGAGGCAGTAAACCTACAGGAGCCGGGAGCCTGTTTCTTTGCAGAGAAAAAGTATATATCTGTCTTGCTAGGAATGGGCATTTGAAGGATGTTCTTATCACAACTGTTGGAGAAAGCACTGTCAGACTGTCACGATAACAGAAAAGGGATTCAAGGGATAGTTTATTTGGTGCAATATCTAATGTTTGGTATTTACTCTCATAAAGTGTCATAACACAAATGTGTTTAGAGTGCAGGGGAGGGATAAGATGTATTTTTGTATTGATTGCTTACTGGCTGTGGTTACAAATTGAGGTAGAAGATCACATATTGTTTATCACCCTAAGTGTTTCTGAAGTACTTCCTGGAGACAAGATTAAAAAGACAATATAAGGAAGGGTAATGAGAATGTGCTGGCAATGAATTGAAACGATCAGTTGTTTTACCTTTCATTCCCTGCCAGTACTTTTAACTTTATTCATCACTTGTCACTTTGAAATACATAAGTGGTTTTTAATTGAGAAGTTTAATAAATGGTTTCTTAGACTTGTAGCATTGCTAGCACGGTAGCAGCATTTTTTTTTTTAATTTTTAGTAACAGTGACTTTAAATTGTCAAACGAAAAGGTGCATGTTGGAAAGTTATTGTATAGTTCCTTCAATACTGACTGTGCATGTGCACTGCGGCAATAAAATATGCCAGTGAGGTTGAAGAAACACAGTATCTGTGAATGTTCAGTAGATAAAACTGATATGCTGTAGATAGTTGTTAGTGTCTAAAATCCTGAAAAATTGTTTCCTCTTTGAATCGATGTTTTTGTGGTTTTAACGTGACATTTCTACATGTACTGCTACATGCAAAATTTTTGTGTTTGTTTTGCTTTTTTTAGCTGTGCTACGTTAGTCAAAGCTAAAGTACAGGTGACCTCTATATTTAATTAGGATTGAAATTATTATCCATCTGTTCAACAGACATCTTTATAAAATTTCAGTAGCTCAGAGCTTTGTTTGACTGCACAAAGTCAGCAGTGCAAATGGGAAGAAATCAGCCTCTAATAATAATATAATTCCACAAAGGTCAAACTATTTGCTTCAACAAGTCAGTCAACTTTTTAAAATCTTTATATACGTGGCATTACAAGAGGAATTTAAAAAAATCGAGTTTTTGTCAAGTTTCTCTCAGAACATGGCAGAGGACTACACTTGAGGCAAAAAAAATCTTGTAGATGGAATAAGTCTAATCTGTATATACTGTTTGCTATGTGCTTGTCTGCATCTTGTTAATTTTTTTGATAACTGATTTTACAATTTCATTCGTGCAATACAAAGTGCATCGATGCTGTGTCATCATTGAATGTCTATGCTATAAAGTGGTGTAGTATTTTTTGCAACTGCAACCGATTACAGCGTGTGCAGTTTTTTGTAATTCAATTTTAGCAAACAAAGTGTTTTCTATGTGCTGTTTAGATCTTGTATACATTAATGTACATGGGTTGATACCAAAGCTAAAGAAATTCATATTTTTTGAGGGGTACTGTTAAATAAAGTCTTTTTTAATCAAAAACCAGGTGTAGTGGGTTTTTTTCATAAGAACCTGTTCAAAAAGTAGTGTAGTCAAAGTCAGGAAGGCTTAATGAATGAAATACAGTACAGCATGGTCATTAGCAACTGACTAATAGATGATTTGCTAAACTTTAGTCAGTCAGTCAGTGTTTGGGGAAGGCGTTTTGAAGCCGTTGTGCAACAGGCTATAATAAGAGCTGCTTCATTCATAAAGAGTTTTGGGGTTGGTGTCTTTTGTAAAACCAGACATGGAAAACAAACAGCTGATGAATGAATGGTGTGTGTGTTTGCTCTAAATTAAGCTGCACACATGTCTGGCTATCAACAATGCAACACAATTCTGCTTTTAGACTTTTCCTCATCGTACCTACAGAGCAAATAATGCTACACACACCGAGACATCTGAGGCATCTACACTGTAATACAGAAGCTGTTTCTTTATGTTTTCTACATGAACCTGGTTATATAAACGACTTTAATCAGCTTTATTTTACAATGCTTTTATGTCATGATTGTGCCTTCCTTCTTCCTGTTACAGCTGACATTCTCGAGTAATGTATGAACTTTAGTAAAGAAATATGTTGGGAGATGAGAAGATGAGGACAGCTGAGTCGACCAGTTAAGCATAAACAGTCAGCCCTGTATGCTAAGTCTAAAGATTCCTGCATGTCATTTTTCTACAATATTTAGAGTGATTTCCAGTATAAGAAAAGTATGTTTTCTAAGATTTAATCAAACAATGAAATAAGAAGTTACAACATAACAAAATTTGTTTGGCCCATGGCAACATTGTGGTTGTCTCATGTGGCCCCTTCAGAAAACAACTTCCCACCCTTGGTTCTGAAGGTTGCCATTCAGAAGGCAATCTAATGATAATTTTATTTGTTTTTTTGTATTTTATTTCATCAATCAAACTGGAACACTAGGCCAAGCCACATTTTAAATTTGTAGACAGACATAAGAAAGAAAAACAAAAGTCCCATAACTGTGTAACTACCCAAAATTGTCCAGGAAACTTTTGGCAGAGTTCTAGTCACGATGATTTCTTTTTAACGTGATTCTTCAACACAAGTTATAAAAACACATTTTTCAGAAACAGCCAGAGCTAGGGAAGGTAATGCATTGATGCAGAGAGGAGAACAGCCAAGTACAAATACAGTTTAGTGTTTTTAACCAATCAGTAAGTCCATTGCAGCAGCTAAAGATTAAGATTTAGGCAACCAAGAAGCAGTAGTTATTGAATCACATATGATCAGTGTTTCAAAATAAATCCATGTGTAGTAGAAACACTGGAAAATAGTGAACAAAATAGTTTTAAAACTTTCAGCATATGGTTATAACATTGACACTGTAGGCTATAATATGAATTTAGTCATCTTGTCACTGTCTTGAGGTTCTGACCATAATTTATTGACATTGAAATTGAGTTTTGATGGACTCAGTTACTAGATCTATAAGATAATTGTTACATGTTTGATTATCGACATAAGCCTACATTATAAACAGGTAAGGTTAGAATATAGACTGTCAGAGACATTCTCCTCATGTAACCTTTATGTTATCAGTGGAAAACAACCAAAAAATTTACAAGAACTGCACAAAGTAACCCATAAGCCTGTCCACTGGAGACAGGACTTAAATTAGTAGTGGGATTTCAGGTTGAACAAATCTGTTCTCTGCTCTTATTTTAAATCTCTTTCAGGCTTCAGCACACCTTCAGGGATGTTCTGCTAATTGTTTTTGTGTAATTCTTGGTCCTAGGTCTCCACTGTTTACTATAAAGCCCCTGGTGAGTAAAGATAAGGGAAAGCCCAAATAATCAACATGGTTGTGAGAGGACATTGTGGTGGACTCCATTTACCGGAGGCTCTGGGCATAATGTCTGATTAACCGGCTGAATGGCCCAAAGACTGGACTAAGCTGGGATGAGTCGAATCCAAATGACCTTTTGTTACTTACTCTTTCAGCTTGTGTCAAAAATAAGAGCCCATCAGTTGTCTTGATGAAACAGTTGCCCAGTAAAAGCCTGCACATGAATCAATATTCCTCTCTCTGGCTTTCAACACCTCCCTCTCTCTCCCTCTCTTTCTATGTGTCCGTCTGTCTGTCTCTCTCTGAATTTTAGCCAGAGATAATGTCAAGAGCTCCTTTAGTCAGTGAGCAGAGTGAAAACAGTTGAAACAAATAAAATGTTGATCTCAAGCTTAATAAAAGAATAATCTTTTTTTGTTTTTTTTGGGGGGGGCACTAATTTGCTTTCAAAGATTACAAACAGTTTGTTTCTTTGCAACAAATAAATATTTTCAAGACAGATGAGTGTGGTTTTTGACAGCTCAACCATTTTGGTGTAGCTGTCTCACAACACTTCATAAACATGGTAAAGCTCCAAACATCCATTAATCAGTAGATATAAAACCTTTGAACTATTTGTTCTTTGGATTCAAACACATCACAATGCAAACACATCATCACAAATCACTTCCAGTAGGTGCCGCCTGCAGGAGCACTGGCAGGGGGTAGGAAGGAAATACTTTTACATCCTGTTGCCTTTCACATATACAATGGAGTCTGTGATTGCATTACTAACAGCTCTTCAGCCTGATTAGGAACAGCTATATGCTGGTGGCTAATGCTCATGTTACTTACTCTGGAATAAGCTCTCTGTTCTATGGCTTAAATCCTAAAGAGGAAACTTTAGCCATATGCACCATGTTTAAACCTCAGTCCAAAGCTAACATATGTACAGTGCACAGATGAGGAGTCTTTCGTGCACCAAAATCAGTGACCAGTAGACACATCAGAATGAAAAGCAATTTTTGCATCTTTAATTTATGTTATTTGATGGTTTGTTAAATTATAACTTGCAGTGCATGATTCAGAATTAGTGGTGGTACTAATGCTAAATCTCACTCTCTGCACTGATGTGTTCACTTCTCACTGGGAGTTTTCAGGGTTCTTTGATTGATTTTTAAATTGGTTTTGTTTCAAATTTAGCTTGTCTGGTAACATTTGAATTTATAACTTTGGGAAGGTGCACTGACATCTCAACCCTTCAGTAAAAACACCTTTCTGGTGACAAACTTTACACAGATCCATGTCGGTGTAGTGAAGGACTTCCAAGAGAATTGTCAAGAGGACAAATATATGAGAAAACACATTTATAAGTCAGGATGGACTTTAAGTTAGCACATCATAGATTATATCAACTGCACATGGTGGACATTGGCATGCAGCAAGTTCAAGAGGAGGAGATGTCCATCCACAGAGTGGATTCTGGCTCTGCAGGTTTGCCAGGAATATGTGTCATTGCATGAGGAACAGCAACTACTCTTTTTACGGCTCTAGCCTCGTGTTGCTACAAGCTCAATTTGACAAAATTCACAGTTAACTTCTACAAAAGCAACAAGAGAGTTTTGTAGCAGCTGCTGACACCTTCTTTCATTCATAGCTCAAGTGTATTTAGGAAGACGAATGTTAATCTTTTTTCAGACAGAGGAAGTCAGCTGCTGAGAATGTCAGTGATAGGCAGGGCAAATGGTATATAAGAATGTGTTTTCTGACAACTGAAAGACAAATGTTGACTGATTTATGAAATTTAAAATTAAAAAAACAAGGCAGTCACAACAGCGTTGACTTGGTTATGCAAAATTAACAGACTACTTTTGCAGTTTTTTAGAGTATGTCACACTGCAACTGTACAATTGTGCAATTGTGCCATAGTCTCTCTCTTGTTGTTTTTTTAATAAACAGACTACTGTTTTTTAAGGTACTTCTTGCTGCTATTGCAAATCATGCCGTTGTTGCTCTTCTGTTCTATTTTTTCTCTAAAAGTTACCATCATCACAGTAATGTGGCTGTGAAGCCCATGCATGCTTCCAGCAAACTAGACCAACACTTTACTGAGTGATCTATAATTAAAGAAACACCAAAGAAATCTGTTTCTTGTATACTACCAATTATGTTTCCTGCAGCACAGGTGTGCTTGTTTTTGAATTCTGCCAAACATGCCAGACTAAAGCAACTGTAATATCTGGCAGGCTGCCCTGTGACTAGTGAGGCCAGCCAGCACAATAATGATAAAACACATAGTAAATGAGTGCAGACAGCACTGAAAATTTCACAGTTAACTGATTAATAAACCCCTTTCTCACTTCAGTAACATTCAAAAAGCATGAGTAGATTTAACTTTGACTGATTGATTGACATCTTTATGTTGACTATGTAATAACAGCAGGTGAAAACAGACAAACAAAAGAAACAGAAAATAAGACAATGAATTGCATCTGCCAACACACCATTTTTTCCTGCTCAAATAGGAGTAGGACGAAGTATATGAAGTATATATATATATACACACACACGCACAGACAGACAGACAGACAGACAGACAGACAGACAGACAGATAGACAGATAGACAGATAGATAGATAGATAGATAGA